>JAJJMA010187880.1:8581-32645 GCA_023529015.1 Papaver nudicaule | reverse complement strand
TTTTTTTTTTTGAATTGAATTGAATAAATAGTATTTTCTGAATGAAAAATTATTGGTTAAGTGCAAATGAGGCTTGCACCAACTTGGAAGGAATAATAAAGTTTTACAAAGAAATAGTCAGAAATTCATACGTAATAGGGTTTAAGCCATTTTCCATTGATTACCGTACCTTCGGGCTTTCCATCAAAGGTAACGATTTTGTAATAGCCACTAAGCGCCGCTTTAGTCACCACGTATGGCCCATCCCAATTAGCTGAGAATTTTGGAGCTGACATATCTTGCTGAATATGCTTGGCAGTCTTCAATACCAAGTCCCCAACTTGGAAGACTCTTGGCTTTACCGCCTTATCATATGCTCTAGAAATCCTTCTTCTGTAAGCTTCCATGTAAGCTTCTGCTTTCGTACGCCTATCCTCAACAGTATCCAATTCCGCAAACCTAGAACCAGCCATATCGGCGTAGACTCCACTAGCCATTGCAATGCGCGCCGAAGGAATCTTGATTTCAGCTGGAAGAATGGCATCAGTACCATATACCAGAGAGTATGGAGAAGCTCCTGTAGAACTCCTTGGAGAAATTCTGTATGCCCATAACGCCATGGGGAGCTTTTCATGCCAAGATCGCTGGTTATCATGAACGGTTCGACTCAGAATCCGAATCAACGTCTTGTTAGTGCTTTCAGCTTGCCCGTTTCCTTTAGGATAGTAAGGTGTAGAGCAAATATGCTGAATGCCATACTCTTGAAGTAATTCCCCCACATCTTGATTGACAAAAGGCGAGCCATTATCTGTTATGATGTGTTTAGGAACTCCAAACCTACAGATGATATGCTCCTTGATAAACTGAGCTATATTGACACCCTTGGTTTTCTTAAGCGGAATCGCCTCCACCCACTTTGTGAAGTATTCGGTAGCAGTTATAATGTGCTCATGCTGTAAGGAAGATGCGGGATTGATCTTTCCAATAAGATAAAGTCCCCAGCTATAAAACGGCCAAGGACTGCTGATGGATTGCAGAGGAAGACACGGAAAGTGTATAAGGTTGTTATGAACCTGACACTGATGGCACCTTCGAACAAACATGGCAGCATCGTCTTCCATAGTAGGCCAATAATATTTTTCATGAATTTGTAAAAATAATTTCTTCTTACCTTGGTGTTCGCCTTCATGCATCTCCTTGAGTATAGTACTCGTCTCAGGATCTGCCAAGCAGCGTAATAAATCCCCACCAAAGCTTTTGCGATACAGAATTCCTTCGTGAAGGACGAACCTCGCCGCTCGCCTTTTCAGCCTTTCCGCATCTTTCTTCTCAGCAGGTAGGACATGGTCCCGGAGATATTGGATGTAAGGTTCACGCCAATCTCCGACGGGATGTAACATCAAGGCTTCTGAATGATGTACAGCAGATTGGCACTTACTGCAAGAGCCTTGTATTTCTCTGGATTGAGTTTCCATGGTGGGCCAGTAGTATCCAACCGTTGGAGTCGTCTGTATAAAGTGACCACTAGACTTTGCCCACAGATTTCCTCGTGGACGCGATGGAGTCGTTGTTGGGCCTCGATATCTCCAAGACATCTAGATAAATATCCATCTGAATTCTTATGGTAAAGAATTCCATGTAATAAGAAAAAGTTCTTCAGGTCTTTGAGACGAACTTTCCTTTCTGGTGATGATTGAGTGAGTTCATCAATGACAGGTGTCCTCCAATCATGTACCGCTGGCTCGCCAGTTTGTGCTAACCAAGTCGATGAAAGAGTACGCTTATGCACGGTGAGAGTCGTTTCCATACCTTCAAACTGTAACTTTGAAGCCAATGTTGCGAGACAATCAGCATGCCTGTTGTTAGTTCGACCGGTATGAACGATAACAGCTTCAGAGAAACGAGTTAATAGTCTCTGTGCTTCAGCGCGAAAAGGAGCTAAAGTGACTTCCTTCAATGAGTAAACACCATTCATTTAATTCACCAATAGTTTGGAGTCACCCCTAATCTCCAGATTGGTAGCTCCCGCTTGTTCGGCCAACGATAATCCAATCAGGAATGCTTCGTACTCCGCTGAATTGCTAGTACATCGGAAGTCTAATTTTACTGAGTGTGAGAATACCTCGCCGGTAGGAGAAACCAATACTACTCCAGCTCCTCCAGTGTTGTTACTTGGCGTAGCGGAGCCATCGAAGTATAAGAGCCAAGTATCCTCTTTGACTAGGGATATTTCCGGGAATTCTCCAGGTACATCTTCATGCAGGGCGGTGGTATCTTCTCCAGGGAAGGCTGCAAGAAGATCTGCGACAGCTTGGCCTTTGATCGCCTTCGGAGCCACACAAGCAATATCAAACTCCGACATCTGTAGTAGCCAACGTGCTGGCCTTCCGAGCAGAGCCGGTTTTGACAGGAGGAATCTTATGGGGTCTCCTTTTGTGATTAGCACGACCCTGTTTGATAAGAGATAATGCCTGAACTTCTGGATTGCGAAGACTAAGGATAGACATGCCTTCTCTACCTTCGGATAGCGGAGTTCAGCGTTCTTCAGAGTACGACTGATGTAATACACTGGATATTCAATATTATCATCACCTTCTTGCGCGAGGAGTGCTCCAATAGCAGCGTCGCTTGATGCCGTATAAAGAAGTAGAGGACGTCCCTGCACTGGTGCTTTCATCACCGCTGGTGATAATAGCAATTGTTGGATCTTCCTAAAAGCCTCCTCTTGGACGGGAGACCATATGAAGTCTGCTCCCTTCTTGAGTAGGGGAATGAATGATACCACGAATTGTGCTAAGCCGGGAATGAACCTCCGTATGTAAGAGACCTTCCCCATGAAGCTTTTGAGCTGTTTTACCGTTTTTGGCGGCGGCATTGTGGTGATTGCTTGCGTTTTGGTAGGGTCTACCTTGATTCCTTCTTCAGTTACTTGAAAGCCTAAGAACTTGCCCGAAGAAACTCCAAACGCGCACTTCAGAGGATTCATCTTCAATTTGTATTCTCTGCATCTGTCAAACACCTGTCTCAGTACGTCTAGGTGGGATGCTCGTGTTTTCGACTTGACCACAACATCGTCCACGTAGTCTTCAATTTGTTTATGCATCATATCATGGAATATCGCTGTCATGGCTCGCTGGTAAGTAGCACCTGCATTCTTGAGCCCAAAGGGCATCATAGTATAATGAAAATTCCCAATTGGAGTTCGGAAAGCAGTCTTGCTCGCATCTGAATCATACATCTTGATCTGATTGTATCCACTGTACCCGTCCATGAACGAGAACATGGCATGACCGCAGGTAGCATCCACCAGCATGTCGATGTTGGGTAGTGGGAAGTCATCCTTGGGACAGCATTTGTTTAGATCCCTGAAGTCTACACAACACCTGATTTGACCATTTTTCTTCTTGACTGGTACCACGTTGGCTAGCCAAGTAGGATGATTAATGGGTTTGATGAACCCTGCAGAGAGTAGCTTTTGAATCTCGATTTTGATTTGTTCTTCTATCTCATGTCGAAAATGGCGTGGTTGTTGTTTCACCGTCTTTGAGCCGGGTAGAATGTGAAGATGATGTGTCACCAGCTTGTCGTCTAGCCCGGGCATTTCTTCATAGGTCCAAGCGAAAACATCCTGGTATTCTTTGAAAAGATTAACCAGGGCTCCACGCTCCTCTGCTGATAAGGATGAGCTGACAGAGATAGGTCTGGGAACCTCATCAGTCCCTATGTTGACGGTTTCAAGAGCATCAGTTGTGGAGTTGGATTCATCTTGTAGCTGTGGCGGAGCTTCCTGAATTTCTTCTTCTAAGGATCCTTCATTCTGATAACATTCTTCGATGCGGGGAGGTTTGTCGCCACCCTCCCCTGTTAATTGCTAACATTTCCGTCGCGAGTAGATGGTTCTACCCTCGGCATCGTATTGAGTAGTAAAATTATAACTTCTTTTGGAATAAGGTGATTCATGAGATATAATCGAACCATACCTAAGAAGTCCTGATGAAGTAGATGCGCCTTCCACGCTTTCCTCTATTGACGTGGGTGGTAGTAGCTTCTCGTCTTTGATAGAGTCCCACGCAGGTAGAGGAATGCTATAAACTTTGTTAGGCGGCTCTGGCGCGGCTTCTTTTGGTTCGAAGAATTCTGCTTCATATATTGGCGAATACGGAGATGCTGACGCCGCGACACGAATAATTTCTTTATCAAGCACCGCCTTCATACATTGGTGATAAGTAGAGGGGACGACTTTGTTGTCGTGGATCCAAGGGCGCCCCAATATCATGTGGTAATCAGGTTCTTTCTCGTTGACATGAAACTTCACCCTTGATTGGATGGGTCCCACCTTGAGATCCAAGTTGACATACCCGTAGGTATTAGTCATGTTTCCTTCAAAATCTTTCATTACAACAGGATGATGTACGATTTGATTTTTAGGAACCCTAGCGGTGCGCAGAGTCTTCAGAGTTATGATGTTGGCAGCAGCTCCAGTATCAATCAAGGCTCTTTTGAACTCCACGTTTTTGACGTGCGCCGTGACGTATAAAGCTCGATTATGTCCATCTTCGGCCATCATATCTTCTTCAGTAAAGGTAATATCCTTCACCATGGGCTCAGACGCGAGAGACATCTCTGAGACTTCTAGCGAGGGTGGGGTTAAATCCGTGCTGAAAGCGATGCGGTTGAGAGCATCAAATGTGTCTACCCTCTGTCCCCTCGAGAAATGTAATAATTCACATAAATTCTCTATTAAGAAACTAGCCTCTTGACTTACTGGTTTTTCATAGGTGGTGAAACTCTGGATGCGCCGAGGTGGGTTGGTGGCCTCATTGTGCGGGCCTTCAGTCCCCAGTCCCCTGTTGACAGAGTTATCTCCCATATCAGCGTATTGTCCAGCTATTACACGGAGCTGTTGGAACGTGCGGGGCCGGAATCTCCTCATTGGTTCTTGATGCCATGGCTCCATCCCTCCTATGCAAATCCCCACCAATTGTGCTTCGTTCATCTCCCTGTTATGATAATCCAAAGCTTTGGCTCTGAACCTTTGCACGAAATCTTCGGGATCTTCTTCTTCTTCCTGATAAGTCTTTACCAGATCTGAAAGACTGACTGGGCTAGGAATGGGGGCATCATCTGCGGGAGCGACATTGATAGTGGTCCCCACAACATGAGGCGTGGTAGCAAGTGGCAGAGGCAAAATAGGGCCCAAACTAAGAGAATGGGTGATGGTAGGAGTGAAAAGAGGAGATGGGTTGGGTCCCATTACAGAGGGGACGCCATTAGGAGTGATGGTAGTCACGTGTTTGGTGGTGGGGCCAGCAGTGGCGTTCCTGACATGATTGGTTGTCCCTGCAGCACAAGATAGAGACATGTCGGAGCAGGATAGGGATAAGGTGGACCCCTGCTGGACGTTCTGGAGAGATGAGGATGAAGTAGGCGTGGTGGATCCCACCAGAGGGGATGACACGTCCAAGGGAGAAAGGGATAAGGTTGGCCCCCTCTGAGTTGAGGTAGAGGCAAAATTAGGGTTAGGGTTTGAGCTCACGGCTGGAATTGTGGGGCCAGAAGTGATGGCGCCACTAGCTTGAGCATTTGTGACCCCACTTGTAGATAAACCCGTGGGGACACTAGGGTTACTTGGAGAATTTGTATTCTCTGAACTCTGCCTCCTGGTTTCAACCATATCTTCTTAAAACTGAGATAATGACCTCCCACTGTGGTCGCCAAAATGTTTTAGGTGTAAAACAAATAAGAGAATCTGAGGGGTAAAGTATGAAGTGTGATGATGTAATAAAAGATTGTGATGAATTCGAGAGGTCAAGATCGAACAAGACTCGCCTAAACCAAGAAATGGCCGTTCGAGTATTGCTTCAGTTACAAGAAGAGGATTTTAGGGTTGGTTTAGGGAGGGAAGCAGAGAAAGATGAGATCAGAGAATTGCTATGATTATTGCTAGATAAGGATGAATATTCAGTTCTCACTAGATAATAAATGCTGAATGAGAAGAGTTTAATCAATTATCGATAAGATAGACTTGATTACACTTGCACTGAACTTGTTTGAACTTATCTTGGATGAGATTGAGATATCCTTTCCCAACTGGTCGAGTGACCTATTTATAGCAATATATTCTCAACTGATCTCGTAAGAAGTGGAAGTAGTGGAAGAGTGGGAGTGAGGAAAGAGTGGGGTCAGTTGTTAAGAGTCTTGCGCCTAATAATAGGGAAGACTAACAACCCACTATCTTATCCCATCTTCTCAGCAACGTTCGCACGACTTAGTTTTCTTTCTCATTAAGTGATTGAGCCGTTGCAATCACACGTGCCGTAGACCGCCAAACCAAAACCCTAAAAGAATATCCCCCCATGTAACTAAATCTTGATTCTCGTAAGATTTGTTAAATATTTGTTTATTTGTTAAGTCAAAGCTGACTAGGTGCAAGTCGTATCAATTACTGATAAGCTTAGGACTTTGCGATAAGATAGAGATTTAAGCGATAAGCTTTGAATATCTCTTTGAGATTTGGTTTAAGGATTGAGCCGGGCAATCGCCGTTTAAACCAATAAATCTAAGGGTTGAGCTAGCAACCGCCATTTAGATAAGATAAGACAAGTCATATAAGGGTTGAGCTAGCAACCGCCATTAGATAAGATAGGTCTAAGGATTGAGCTATGCAATCGCCAATTAGACCGAGAGGATTTCAGCAACTCTCTGTGGCAATAGTCAAATAAATACGACTTTCGGTTTGCCATAAATAAGGGAAATTAGTTTGTGGCATGTAATGCACCAATTCCCTGGATAATGAAGACATATGAATGCCCTAAATAATATAAGTCATAGCCATGAGCCATGATTAAGAATTATAGCACTGATTTATGGAAGCAAGTCCATAATCAGGAAAAACAGACGAATGATGCTATCACGGCGTAGCCATCATCAAGAATGCATAAGCATTGCCAATATAAGACCTAAAGATAGGCCACAATCAACTAACTAAACACTCATAACCATCCCTCAATCCACAATGAACGGGAGCGTTACCTTCTTTTCTATTGGTCGGGTGAAAAAAACTTGGAACGTGATTGGCCGGACATTTTATAATCTTAATTCTGATTGGCTGGACATTTTCGGCCGTTCAGGTGTTTTTAAATCTGTAAGATCAATGGATGTGAATCGATGAGATTCGCTCACCCAAGAGGGTGACTAAGGTATTGATCGTGATTGGTCGAGAATTTGAGTTTATTTGTTACACTCCGTTTACGCATTTTTTTAAAATCTTACACCGTTGAATTTAGGGCTCACTTAAACGATTGAAATATCCGAAAAAAAATGTACATATATATATGTATATGTATTTATAAACGAGATTTTCTTTGGCCAAGAAAAAAAATATCGATGGAAACAAATCTCTGATTTATTTGCAATTTTTTTAAAACAAAACAACTAAAAATATAGTTAAATGGAAAGAATACTTTGATAGGAGAAATTTTCTTTAAAAGTGTAATCCACCATTTAATATCGTGCACATTAAATCAGTATAATTAAAAATAATCTATAAATATACCCCCCAAAAAAAAAAATATCCCGACTGGGCCGACTCTAAAAAAGTATAGATATCTTAACCTTTTATCAATTATCAGTATTATTTCTATACGAATTTTTTTTTATAGAGAAATTTTGGTTGGGTGTGTTTCGATATAAAAACGCCAAATCTCAAAACCAAAATTATTTCTCACAGCTAGGGTGTTTAGGGTTTTGTGTTATCGTTTATTTTGCAGGTATCATCAAAGTGTGCATTAGGTGGATGCCGCTTCCTCCTTCTATTCAACCTAGGTGATTTTTTCTCTTTCTTCTTCACAGGTGATTGAACCTATGAAGAATTGTTGATTGGTTTTGCCCCATAAGAAATTAACTAAATCAGGAAGAACTTACATCTCTTGCAGAATGCGGTAAGATTTGGTAAGATTTACATTTCCAGGGAATCAAGTGTAGCAGCAAAGCAAAGCAAATAATGTGGAACTGGGTGCTTCTTGGCCGTATAGCCGTAAGTTCTCCAGGCCTCACCCTCCAAGCTAATCTTTGTTTTTGGAATTGTGTTTGTCGCGTTTAAGATTGGAAGACATAGTTTATATGATATGATGTGACAAAAAAATATCTATACAGTTTGATTAATTTTTTCTGCGGCACATTGTATTTGATTGTTCTGTCTGTAACTCTTTTGGGAGCATTCACGAGTTAGTATCCAAGTTATAGTATTCATTCGGGGTTTTAAGGTGAAAGCCATTCGAAGGGTTTGTCCTTTATTTTGTTATGGAGCCGCTCAAATCATAGAGTTATTGAGTGGAACATCTATCATTTTATTTTATTTTTGTTTTCAAATGGTGTTTCATCATGATAGTTACTGTAAATTTTCAGCAGTGGTTTTGAGAGGTTGTATATGCGGTTCGTTAATATTGGTATTATTGCTTTGCAGGTTCCTACTGAGTAGAAGTTACCATCTCTATGTCTTTTGGTATTGTGAAACTATCGGGAGAGATTACATCAGATACTTCGCCCTGAGGCTGCCCTAGGTTTAATTCTTCCTATGTTTTGTCATCTCGCAGACCGTGTAGCCGTTTTTGAGCAGATTTTTTGAATTTCTGTGTCCATTAATTCTATAATAAGCATGCTGGTATACAGTTTGCTGACTTTAAATGCTCTTCAGGTCTTTGGTAAGGTATACAGACAGGTTGATGCTTCAATGCCTACCATACCAGTATGCCATATCTTTTGGGGATATGGAAAGGTGTATTCCCTCCTGCGTGTCTTCAGCATATTGAAAAGGAGTTTGCTGGATCGGCAACCAATATTTCATCTTTTGGAGGCCCAATATCAAGGATTGATTCTCAGTCGCAACAACCAGCAAGTAGCATTTGTGTGAAACTCAAATATTAAGAGTCAAGGCAGCGGCTTTAGCAGTTAAACTGGGCAAGTATTCTGCTTCAAAGAATATATTTTAATTGATGAATTAAATTTGGTTATTTGATCATATTTTACTAGCACAGAAGTTAGGTAACACTTCTAGCTAAATTGGGTTAGTGTCTGTACATTTAATCCAGCGTCAATAGCAAATGTGACTAAGTGTATCAATACTAACTCAGTTTAGTTTAAGTTAGGGCGTACGGATACTTATCCTGGCCTAGGTTGGGGAATTCGGCTCAATTGTGTTAGTATATTCCTACCTGGGCGTAGCACGGGTTAAGAAATTGCTTCGAAGTTCTTTGCATTTCTTCGACTTGACATACGTGCTACGGTGAAGATAAAATCTGTAAGCCCATTGCCAGTTCAATTATCTTTTTTCAATACCTTCATAATACTAATATCTTTTGTTATAATGTTATGTAGAAGATTTCTTTGATTTTCATATATGTATCGAGTGTTTAGTTTGTTGATGTAGAAGATTTCTTTGATTTTGTTCTAATTTTTGTGGTTTGGTTGGTATTAATGTGATCTTTTAGTCCCTTAGCCTGGCTTAGATTTATGCAAAAACTTTAACTTCTTAGCTTCTTGGTTTAGCTACACTATAATTACCAAAAATGTAAGTGTTCTTTCCTATACGCATAATTCCTAATTTTAACTTTTTTATTTTGTCATACACTCATGCAGATATAGATTTGGCGTTTTGGGGCACATTTATCTTTTAGTATTCCTATGGCTATAAGTGTTTATCTTGAATTTGTTGTGTTTGTGTGCTAAATAAGGAGCCAGACCAGTGATATTTTGACCAGTTAAGGGGAGCATCTAAAGGTCCCAAGAGTTCAGTAGGAGGTGGGATCATGGACAGGTAGTGTTGAGGGCTATGAGGTAAGGATCTATCTGTGTTCTTCGATTTTCTGAGATCAAATATCATTGTTCTTTAGTTGAAGAAACATCAGGTCATGGAAATGATTACACAATATACATGTTTTCTGACATTATTAGATTGTAAAGAGGTTTGAGTGCAAATCAGCCTCGAAACATATGCTTAAACTTCATTGTATCCTATAAATTAATTATCCTAAGTAGATGTCTATGTTCTTCCTTTATAATCAAGTTTTAGTATCATCGATTTTTCCAACCGGTTCAAGCCACCGAAAGCACGCCTCCTTTTACAAAAGACATTGACTCTGAATTTTTATAATTATCTGCTTTTATCCCCGATATCAAGGCAGAAATATTAGCATAACAACGACACAAAAAGGTTATATAGTCTCATCAAGATGACAGCCAGGCAACCGATATTCTTAATGCTCCATCGTAGCTACATATCCTTGCCGATCGCCTTACCGATCGACTGAATAGATGTGTATTTGAAACATTGTGTTTTCATATTTTTATTTGTCAATGAAATCTCATCATATCTTTTCCAGGTTCTTTTGACTTCTTCTAAAATACCCTCTACTTTCTCTTTACTTCTTGAAGCCTAGATGCTACAGCGGTGATTCGACGGGTTCATCAACATTTTATCAACCTAAGCTTGGGATATCGTTCAATTAATCGGAGTTTATGTTGCCAGCCGTGCTAAATCCTAGGCAGGTAGAACAACTAATGCCGAACAATAGCTTGGATTTCTATATATAACTAGATTTTATTGTAGTTTCTGAGCTGATGGCAAGGGCACATTTGCAGAAATCCACATTATCGACGAGCTCTTAATTGGAGAAAGTTTCATGTAGCTCAGGTGAGTTTTTATATCTCTGATTATTTTCTTGCACAAGTTACTTTTTTGAGGATGACTAGACTGTAAGTAAAAAACCCAGGATAAGCCTGGCTGCTTTGGTAAAAGCAAATCTGAAGATTTGTATGCATTATTTATGTGAATTTGCAGACGGCACGGGTTAGGAAATGGCTTCTCAGGCTACTCTCTTAAAAATGGTGATTTATTGCAAATTTGAACTACATATGAACTACATAAAAAGCAAAGCAACTAAAACAAGTTTTAATGTCTGCTAAGCATGTATGAAACGTAGTGTTCCTAAGCAACTGATCCCTCACCGAGCAAAAAAAAAAAAAAAAAGCAACTGATCCCTCTGCATATTTGTTTGGTTTATATTATTGGTCTCTTCTTTAATTATTTCTGTATCCTATTCTTTTATAATCAGTATTATGGTTCCTGTGAGTCTGGTTTTATTTTATTTATAAAGTGCGCCATGATTATTACTATGAATAGGTAGTATATAAACCCCACCAGAAAAACTACTTACGGTGCAGGAAATGTGTCAAACAATCTCTCAATTGGAAGTTACAAAGTTTCCAGCAAATTGTAGTTGAAAGGATTAATCATGAACGGCAGTAATGTTTTAGCTCAATTCCAGGAATCACTGTTGAAGAGTCCTGGAGGATGATAAATAATTTGGCGATAAATAATTGGTGGAGGACATGTGTTGCATATGCTTTGTGATTAGAAAATACAATCCCGTTTTTTGCCACACAGGCCCAAAGGTATCATTTGCTCTGATGTTAGAACTTGAAACTGATAATCAATATTTACATGGGCGTTGGTGTTTCCATCTTTGCCTATTTACTCCATTTCTGTCCTGCCTACTAATCTGGAGGTGTTTTTTTTTTTTTTTTTTTTTTTGACATGTGCTTTTTTCACTTTTACGTATTTTAATTCCCTTGCTCGGGTTGGCATAGCAGACCTGTATAGTTCTCTTTTGTCTTCCTCTGGCCTCTGGCTTCATTGTAATTGATTGCGTTGCTCCTGTTTATATATTAGTAGTGTAGTCTTCTTTGTGTGTTAGTCACATCTCATTACAAATTTATTAACTTCTAATTTGTCACTTTTATGTGTGAAGTTCATGGTGTATTACTATTAGCATATTAATTGGTATTGTACTAACATCTACATTACGGCATAATCTAGCTAATGCAGGTTAGATCTTGAGAGGGTTACGGCATAATCTAGCTAATGCAGGTTAGATCTTGAGAGGGTTACAGGTTAATGCAAGAAAGCATGGGAAACTTTTGATTTAAGAGAGCATGGGCAACTTTTGATTTAAGAGAGCATGGGTAACTTTTGTTAGCAGGTTAATGCAGGAGGTAGGTGTCCAATATTTCATTTGCAGTTCATTTGCGGACTTGCATGGGCAATATTTCATTTGCTATCCAATTCATTTTCGTAATCCAGGTAACATTAGTTTGTTTTCACTTTTGGATTGTTTTTCCTTTCCTTAGGATTGTTTTATTAAGCTTGGTAATATACTTTGGCAGTTTGTAAATCATTCTCATCAACATTTTGTCAGGTTCTGAAGGGAGGTAACTTTTGTCAGGTTTGTATCATACATTTTCTTCTGATAAAAAGGTGGGTTTGTTTTATTGCTACAAATAACTTGATGGGTTTTGATTGATGAGATGGGAATAAAGGTAAACACCTAATTTGGGTTCTTGATTCATGAGATGTGAAATTAGTACTATTAGGTTCTTTGAAAAATAACTTATGGACTCGATTGCAAACAAAAATGAACGAACCGTTAATTCTATGTATACCTTAATTGGATATCACAGGTAGTTTGGGTTTCATGCTTGCACTAGATATGGTGTAATGTTCGAGCATAATGTCGATGAAATGTGTGCCTTTTAAACTATCTTTTGGTGCATTAGAATTTTATTAACTCCACAAACGTATAACACTCCTGTTTAATGCTCTCTAATCTGATTTTTTGGTGCATTAGAATTTTATTAATTTCCACAATCATACAACACTCCAGTTTGATGCTCTCTGATCTTATTATGATGCCTTTCGTAGGTATAATATAGCATCTAGAAGTGCCACATGCCCTCCTTACAGAACTTGAATTGTTGCGGGCTGTATTGTAAAAGAAAGCTACAGTTCTATCAAGCAGTTGTGCACAAAAGTATATGGTGGTGGCTGAGCATAACCGGTGTTTGAGGTAGCAACGGTAGTGGCAGGTACAAGAATATATGATAGTGCTTTGGCTACAATAATGGGAAATACACATGTGTATATATGGTATTTCTTTGGCTACAATGGTGGCTTGGCCATTGAGGTGGACAGTAGCGATGAATAGAAACACAACCCAAAGGGGAAAATTGGTGAAACTGGCGACTGCAGCTTAATTAACTTTTGTCCCACATTACGGGAGATGAACATCTACTTAATTATATTGCAATTAAATTCTATTCTGTCAACTAGGTAACTAATATTCATAGCCCATGATTTTGTAATCTAGGAAAGTCAGTGTTGAACATTGTTACATGATTTAGTGATCTAGACTTTGGAGTAATGTGTTAGTTAGATCTTTATAGATATTCAACAGTTAGACACTTCAACAGAAACACTTGAAATTAAATCCTCGAAGTTTTTACTTATGGATCAAAGCTAAACCTTTTTGAATTTATGTTAACCGAGACTTGAAAGGTGTAAAATTAATGTTTATGTTTTGGTCCAATTAACCGATCTTCATTTGTGTTTCGTTTGAGGAAATCTGTTACCGAGAAATTGTGCACCTTTTGTGTTTAATAAGAAGTTGGGGCAAAGTAACATACCGCGTGATCTTAACTCCCGGGCAAAGTAACATACCGCGTGATCTTAACTCCCAAACTCTTGCAATTCACGTGTTTCCTCTACAATACTGATGGGTGCTAAAATTTAAGGATTAACAAAATACTCCGCTTATAACTTTTTGGTACAATCATTTGTGTAAAACTCTCTTCGAAGTTTTTGATTTTTATGGCGTTTTAATCCTTTTCTAAAATTAATTTTAAAATGTTTTTAATCACTTGACGCATAGCACGGGGTCATTATATAATGCATGAGGTCATACAACAATGCATGCAACTATAAACTTATATTTCAAGTTTTATCATCCCTAAAGTAACCAAATCCAAGCTAAGCTCAAGCCAACTCTCAACATGTAATGCATGTGATCCTTATAAGTCATCGTATAGTGCAAGAGCTTTTATACATTATCTAAAAATTCAGAGGCACCAATCACACATTTTCATAAAAATAAAAAAGTAAAGAAGCACAACAGTATACAATGTTTTATTAATCCCTCCTATTAAGATGCATTGATTTTAGGTTACTAAACTAATTAGGGATTTATAAGGCATTTGGACAAAAATTTAAAAATGTCGGATACAAAACTGAATCACTACAATTTTAATTATGGAGTGGTGGCGTGTCTCACAAAATTAACAACTAGATGACCGCTGACACGGTGGATGGGCCATCCGTCCGAAGAAATCGACAAAACCGACGAAGAATTTGTAAAGCAAAAAAAAAAAAATTGTAAGCAAAACAGATGTTCAGACAAATTTGTAAAACAAAATTTGTATTTAGTTGAAAATGTTTAGAATTTTTGCGACACTTTATATATAGTACAATTTCTGGCGGAAACTTAACCGAAAACACGACTCAAAACTCATTTATCTCTTTGCAATTCTTAGAAAAAAAATGAACATTGATTAATAGAGGAGATGTTAGAAGAATAATTAGTGAGAGCACATGTGCACATGCTTGCATTTTACTCTACCCAAATCACAACAAACATGTATATATAGCTATGAAACCTAATGGTCTTTTAGGCAAAAATTTTATATTGTTGTTTACACTTATTGCGTAGATAGTTTAAAGAGCTTTCTAAACATATAAATTTTGCGAAAATTCGATGTGTATTTTAAAAGATATTGATGTTTTAAAATTGCTAAAATTAATGTACACTTTTACTCCTCAACAAATAAAAGATTTTTGACCCCGTGTCCTTTTTCCTTTAGTAGCTAAAATTACACGATCTCCCTTCCTCTTTGTTTTATTTACGAAAATGTCTAAAAAAAAATAAATAAAAAAATTACGCCTACATCCTTTTTGAGGGGCCTTTTAGGGTATTCACAAAGTTTATGACACCAAATCCAATCTTTTTGTTCAAATTGAAAAAAAAGTCACTATTCATTTGACACAAAGTCACCATATATTGGGTCCTCCCTCGCTTCGCTCGGTCGGCCCAATTATTTATTGGATAGATAGTAATTGTTGTCTTAGTTGTTCAAGTCTATTTTATTCATGTCTTAAGATATTAGTCTATTTTTTTAGAGTAGGTTAGCTTCGCTTCAATTAAGACATATACCATCGAATCTGATCGGCCGGGGCGGGGCGTAGCCCCACTACTCCCAATCAACAGTTACGATCTTACCAGGTGTCTTCTCTCATATTAATCTACATATTTTTACAGGAAATCGTAATTCACAAATCATATTTAGTTGCATATCAAGATAGGCATGCATTTCTATGGAAAATGCATGAATTTCAACATTTGGAGTGTTCCTTGATTGTTAATTAAAATGAGTTTGTTAATGTTTGAGGTTTTTAGTCAATAAGTTTTGTACTTAAAGAGGGAGCTCGCATTTCTTGGATGTATCTGTCAAAAAGTAAAATATATCATGGTGTTATTAGATTTAATTTTTTTTAAAGCAAAATATATCATAATGGAACTGCAAATAAGAGGTGACCTACATATTTGTTTCATGGGAGATCCCGGTGTTGCAAAAAGTCCCCTGCTGAAGCATATAATAAGTGTAGCACCGAGAGGAGTGTACACGACGGGTAAAGGAAGCAGTGGTGTTGGTCTAACTGCTGCTGTTATTAAAGATCCTGTCATAAATGAGATGGTTCTTGAAGGAGAAGCTCTGGTGAGAACCCGAACATCAAACTATCATATATTACCATTGTCATCTCTGGATGATGCTTATAGTTTGCATACTTGCTCATTCGTTGCAAGACTCTTCATGAAATACACAACACTTTGCATATAATGTCGGAATCCTTTATCATCCATTCTGTTAAGGAATTATTGATTTATATATCAAAGGTGCACCCTGATGACGCAATCATATTGCTGTTAATTTGTTAGGAAGAAATAGGGTATTCAATCAATTGGTGTAAATGTTTCATATTGAGTTAACCTGTTTCCCCTGTGGATATGTGATTTAACTAGGTATCATATCCGTGCTGCAGGTCCTCGCTGACATGGGTATATGTGCTATTGATGAGTTTGACAAAATGGGTGACTCCGATAGAATTGCGATCCATGAAGTAATGGAACAGCAGACCGTGAGCATTGCAAAGGCTGGAATCACCACTTCTCTTAATGACATACGTGCTACGGTGAAGATAAAATCTGTAAGCCCTTTGCCACTTCAATTATCTTTCTTCAATACCTTCATAATACTAAGACTACTTGTGATGTTACCTAGAGAAACATGGAAAAATGCAACATTAGGAGTGTTCCTTGATTGTTAATTAAAATGAATTTGTTAATGTTTGAGGTTTTTAGTCGATAAGTTTTGTACTGATACTAATTTGCAAATTTGGAATGAATCATGAGAATTTAATTTGTTTGTCATTTTGCATTGCGTTGTTGAGCAGCCAGTGTATATATAGACATTGCTCTTTGTACTCTATAATTTTTTATTTTTGTCGTTTTTGGATCTAATATTAAATTTTTCAGATGAGACTTCCTCCAATCTTCATTGGGATGGTTCAAATGTGTTTTAATTTTAAGCACTTCGTTTCAGGGGAAATTTGAAAGCTTGGGCTAATTGAATGCCCTGACACTATTGATGGTGATTACATTGCAGGTGCCCAGGTAGAACGCCACTTCATTTAGCAGCCTTAGGTGGTTTGGATTTTGTTCGAGAAATGCTTGCCCAAGGAGCTGGTCTAGGGATCAGACTTAATTATTGCCCCATAACGGAAGAGCAATCTGTATATGCGTGTTTTTTTTTCATGATTAACTAATTTCGTAAACTCCATTTGCCCAGTATGGATTAATGGGTGAAATTTGCTGGAGACTTTTGTATGCCTTAGCATTAAGGTATAAGCACAGAATATATGCAACACTTTGGATTACTAAATTACTCATTATCCCCTTAATTTCTTTCACTATTTTAATAAGTCCATTAATCCATCAACTATTTTACTCCCTCCGTCTCATTTTAACTGACCGCTTTGACTAAGTCAAAAAAATAAGGAGACCAATTGAATTTTTTGTTGTACCCTTATTAAATATAAAGAAAATAAGTGAATTTCTATTTTTAAGTGGAAAATAATAATGAAAATAGTAATAAGGTCAGTTAAAATGTGACAGAGGGAGTAATACTTAGCTTGTGACGCACTTGGAAGAAAATGAAATTGTAGCAGAGGTTCTGGTTGGAGCTGCTATCGGGAGGAAAACTATAATTCGGCGACGGGCGTTGCAGTCGAGGGACACAATACAATTCACAAGGTGCCAGCTTCCTGTGAAAATATGCAAATGGATTCTACTTGGAATCAGGATTTTTCGGGGAAAATGATGATCCAATGTATGTTGGTATTTCAAGTGTGTTGTATGGACCATCAAAGCTAAAGATTACTGTCATCATGAAGAATTATTTGCCAGACGGATATAAGAAGACCACTGTATCAGCACGTGTCTTATGATTGTCTATTTGTAGATCATATTAGATCCGTAGCATATTGTCCCGTGAACGTGAAGATGAAACAAATCAGTAGAGAATTGTAATCTGCACGTAATTGGCTTTTTTTTTTAGTATCTTAGACTGTTTTTAGCCAAAGGTTAGGATTTAGAAAAAATTTTAGCTCAGTTTGCTTATTGTTTTAATATATAAAATGAAACTGATTTTTGTTTCCATCTTTTATTGATTTTTTCCACTAAGTTATATGTAATTAGGAAGTAAAATAAATTACAACGACGTAGCAGGCAAGCGAGCAACAAGCTGCGCCGCAAGCCCTTATTGTTTTAATAGGATTTTATTTTTTCTAATTAGTTGGATTTTTTTACTTTTTAAGTAGTCCTCTGGAGCCTTTGTAATACAAATTGATTGGTTGATGATATTGACTCGGATACTTTTTAAATTTTTTACTGCATTTGTTTACTGTTTTGGTAATCCTTTAAAACTGTCGCATAACATATTAATGATAATATTAAATTAGATTCTTTTATATGAAGATAGTCCTGCTGATGAAGATAGTCCTGCCGAGCAAGAAAAATGATTTGCACTGAAAAATGCTTTATGAATTGAATGTTCTCAAATAGTTACTAATTAAGTTTCGGAAGTAAAGCCTAATTTATTTCCTTACAAAGTTTACTTCCTACGAAAGAAGCACCATAAATTATATTAGGTAATTCACAGTTTATTTCCTACGGAAGAAGCACCATAAATTATAATAGGTAATTCACAGTTTTAGAGCATTCCATATATAATTTGGCATTGTCTTTGATCCAACTTAGTTTGGCCTAATTCAGAAATACACCTTTGCCTTAAAAAAACAGAAGTCGAATGGGGATCCTTTATCCGTCTGGCGAATAAAGGATTCAGAAATACTTAATTTTTCGTGTAACCAGTTAGTCAAGTGGCACTGCAGGAGACATATTGATGACCAGTATCATATCCTACTCTTCGGAGAACATGTGTGGATTTCAAAACTCATGCTTGAAACATAATTTCATTTGGAGTAACACATCCTAATGTATGTTAAAAGAAACGGCCATGATGGGTTCTCTTAAAAGAGGCGCCCATGATGGGTGCTCCAGTCGTAGTAATGGTAGTGATAATAGATCTTTTACCAAAATTATACGGAATCTTTTTGGTATTGTGTTTAGATACCCTAACAGTTTTACATGTTCAACAAGAAATCATAGATACCATAACAGTTTTACATATTCGACAACAAATCATAGATGTCGGTGCTCCTATGAAAGGGAATCAAAGGATCAATCACTGAGATAACATTGGTTTGACATTACTCCTCATTTCTCCTCTTTAAGGTAGAATTTGTGTTATCAAGAAATACTCTTTGTTTGGTGGAAATATATGTTGGGAAGCAAGGAAGGTATGCTGAACGTTTTTGAATTGCAGTGGCAAACTACCAATTTGAAGCATTGCTTGGAATTATTATGATGTCAAGAAAATTAGGCGCCTTGCTTAGAATGCTGACCTTTTTCTGAGCCGATATGCTTGGAAATCTTTATAACAATAAATTTTTGTGAAGATTTAAAACGGTTGGCTAAATTGAGGACGTTGGGGTCTGGAATTGGTGTAGACTAAACTCCATGGGAAGCAGCATATCTATCGAAGTTGCAAATATCTGTAATAGAAGTAATACCGATGGATGTGCATCAACGGGTGTTATTTTTCAATTATTATTTTTTTTTATCAAAAATAGATAAACTTATTTTTATGCAAGTGTAAGAACTTGGGTAGGAAATCGACCGATGGGTATCAGAGTGACTGATGGATGATGAACACATTAACTGATGGGTATTGGAGTGTCTGATGGATGATGAACACATTAATACACGTGAATGAAGAACACTATGGGCATGCATGTATACTGAAGAGTACATCATAAAGAAGGGTCATAAGTTCTCGCTGTCTTGAGTTTAGATTAGTTTTATGTATATGGATTGTAAATTTTAGCTTTATGTAGAACATGATTGTGTATCAATGGAAAGTTAACTTTATGATGTGTTATTTTCTTTTATTTTTTTGAAAGAGAATGCGTTATTTTTCTGAGATTGCTTGATTTTGCATTTACCGGTGAAACTACTTGATTCCAGTGTTAATGCAAGCGATGGAACTTGATACGTATAAACCTCATTTTTCTACTGGACTTTTCTGTATATCACACTCCATTTGCTCTTTGGTTATTATAGTAGTTGCATTTTCTTTTTTATTTAGCTGGCAAGCGTATGCTCATGCTCATGATTACCTTATTTTGGGTTGCATGTGCATTACCTATATATATTCATTTTCTTTATACAATTTTGAAATTTGGTTCGAGGTAGGCCGAATTTATTTTGTTGTATTCCTTTTGTGCGACCCTCTATAAAAAAAGGTAATTTATGCATCGGATTCTCAAATAATAGATGATGTGATAACTTTACCAGCTAAGGTATACTACCACGAGAGTAGAAAATTGGGTCATTCTGCGGAGTCAGCTGAATGCAAACAAACAAAAAATTCTGTGATAAGGCTAATAGATCAGTATAAGAAGTCTCATAGTTGCTGCAAAGGTTCAATAATTTTTCTACAATCAAGTAACCAAGTTTCTTTTTCTTTGATAATTGATATGATGAGTCAAATCCGATGGGTGTTGTTATATGGTTTCATTCACTGGGAAGCAAATAAGAAGTAGTAGTAATATTGGTAGTCGTAGCAGGGGTAGCAACAACGTTCGTCGGATATATATGGTTTGTCTCTAACTCTGATTAATTCTGATTGATGAATTACAATGGGTATATCAAGAATTGAGGCATGGACGTATGGTTTCCAACTTATTCAGTTGATCAAAACTGTGAACTTAAATTATGTGTCTTAAGTGTAGGATTAAGGTAAACAAGGGTCGACATCTAATCACGGAGCCAATCACAACAGACAAAAGATAACCTTTTTTATAGGGAAAATGCTCATAGATCGACGAAAAATGATTAGATACGAACTTAATGGACTACTTGCAAAGAATTTTATTAGCATACGTACAAAGCAACATAGTGGACTCCTTGAATCTCTTAGATCAATGGATATGAGCACATACAACTAAATATTATGAACACCTAACAAACAAAGAACATAGCAACATATAATTAACGAACGTACAAGGTGGCCTTATGGCTTTCATATTGTTTGTAATATTAGCGTGCGTCCATTATTTTTGTCCATATTAAATATGGACAGAGCAACATATTAGCATACGTTCAAGGTGGCCTTATGGATTTCATATTGTAGTCCATTGTAAAGGTTGAAAAGATTATTTATAACTAACTTCATTTTCTGGTATAGGTGCAATGTAATAATACAACAAGTGGTTCCTTGAATCCTATTTTGTACTTACAAGGGACCAAGTTAAAGAGCTTACATTATCCTTGCCATCAGGTAACATTGTTTGGTTGGTAGTTTAATATACTGCCAGAGCAGACCAAAGCCCATACAAAGAATGAACTTTCCTTGGCAAGCGTTGTTGGGTCATTGATTACTTTACCTAATATGTAATAAGTTCCAAATATTAAGGTAAATATACTAAATTAGATTTAGGTGAAGATTTAGTCTGATTACATATGAAAAGAAGATCAAAAGTTATCTTATTCTAGAAGATTTGCAATTGATTTGATTCAAAGGTAAGCAAATATATTCCTCCTCAGTATTTTATTTATACTGGGTCAATGTATTTTTTTTTTTCATTTTTTAGATGTATGATTCGAGATATGACTCAGTACGAGTCAAATGACATGTTTTCTCATTAGAAAATATTGACAAATGAAAATGATATATGATCACTTTGGAACAGCTACATAATCGCAATTAATATATTTGATATATGATTCGGCGCGAGTCAAATGACTCTGTGAAGACGGGAGGTAACGTTGGTGGGAAAATTGTAGTTCGATGACTGATGTATGGCTTCAGACAATAGGTAGTTTTTTGTTGTTGTGCAGACGGAAGATAATGTCTTACACTTTATGTATGTAGTTTGATGACTTGCTCATTGCTTCTTAGAAAATATAATGAAGAAAAATACCATTTTTCGAGGAATTCGTCTAAACAAAAAAACATTTATTTAAATAAACTTTACACGATAATGTAGGAAAATGATAAATATGGTGCATTCCTTGAATTAACATTTTTTTTTTAATTCAATCCTTGAATTAACATTCCCAGGGCATATTAAGAATCGAAAGAAAACCCATACCTTAACCGGTATTTTTTCCCTCTTTCATTCGTTAATTCCCGAAAGCATCGTATACATTTAAGATAAATTTTTATTTAATATCTAAGTTAATTATAGTTTTAGATGGTCCAACAACTATTAGAAATAAACATTGTCGGATAAAAAGCTATATTGCGATAATTTTTTAATTTATGGTGTGGTGTGACAATTAATGCATGTCACACACAAATTAAATTTTTTCTATCGGGTAATAATTGATGCTTCAGTTGTATGTCGCAATTGCTAAATCACTATATTATTCATGTCTTAAGTATTAGTCTATTTGTTTAGAGTAGGTTAGCTTCGTTTCAACTAAGACAGGTTCTATCGAGTCCGAACGGTCAGGGCGGGGCGAAGGCCAGCCACTACCAATCAACAATTACGATCTTATCAGGTGCACATACAAAATATTGCAGGAAGCTGTAATTCACAAATCATATGATCAATGGTGAAACAAGTTAGACTACGATGCATTGATTTTAGATACTAAATTAATTAGACATGTTTTGATGCATCTATACAAAAAATGTAACGAAAGGGCGTCAAATGCAAATTAACAATTATCGATTTCATAGAAAGTAATTGTTGTTATATTATTCATGTCTTAGGATATCAGTATATTTTGTTTAGAGTAGGTTAGCTTCGTTTCAATTAAGAAATGTTCAATCGAATCTGAACGGCCGGGGCGGGGCGAAGCCCCGCCACTCCCATTCAACAATTAAGATCTTACCAGGTGCGTTCTTTCATATTAATCCATATAAAAAGTAATGCAAGATACCGTAATTGATAAATCATGTTTAATTGCTTAACAAAAAAGACTGGGGTGCATTGATTTTATATTACTAAATTAATTAGAGATTTATAATGTTGAACAAAAAATTAGCAATGTCGGATAAAACACTAATTTGCGGCAATTTTAAATTATGGTGCAGCGTGAAGGCGTGTTACACCAAATCAACAATTATCTATTGGATAGATAGTGATTTTTGCTTCAGTTGTATGTTGCAGTTGTTGTGTGTTATTCATGACTTAAGATATCCGTTTATTTTTTTCTAGAGCAGGTTCGCTTCGTTTCAATTAAGACATGTTGTAGCAGATCTGAACTACAGGGGCAGGGCGAAGCCCCGCCACTCCCCATCAACAATTATTATCTTACCAGGTGTGAATTCAAAAAATAAAAATCTTACCAGGTGAATTCTCATTATTGTTGACGATAGAAGACTAATTTTAATACGAAGTACAAACTAAATACTACTTGTGATCCAGATTCGATGGTTACATAGTTTTTTTTATCATATCTATTAAAGATATCGAATAGAAGTTACTGATAGCAATCAAGATTTTTCCCTTTTATTGAATTACTTTTATTTTAATTCAAAACATGGGCGGGGCGGAGCCCCGCCACACCATAACAGGAACAATCATTCTACCCGGTGCGTAGCACGGGTTGCCGACTAGTAATTATAATAAGCCATATTTCATGGTATAATAATCTTATTAAGAAGTTAGGCATAGGGCACGAAGGACAAGCCATAACATTTATGTTATTTTCAGATTTCTGTACAATTTGCATGTTGTCCATTGGTAAAATCGCCCAGGCCAGCCTATATTAGATAAAAATCTGAATTTTTAGTATGTTATAGGAAATTCACAGAGGAAAATATTTCGTGAAGGAAGCGCCTTCTAATTCCTCACGGATTGGGCTGTAAAAATCACGCCATGAAGAAATACGTGAGCTGAACTGCCAGATTTCCGAATTTGATTAGGAAACTAGAGTATTATGGACTTAATAAAATTCATAATCCTCTAGGATTTGGATCATTGAGGCCCATAAATAGGGAGGAGGCTAGGGAAAGATGAACTCTAGCTCAAAGGAGGCAAAGCTAGCCGTGAGAGGAAGATGATTATCATGGACCTCCATAAGTATAAGTGAAGGAAAACAATAAGACCCCCACGAATTAGGCGAGAGCCAACTATAAGGCCCCCCATAAATTAGGCTAAGCATGATTATGAGGCCTCCAATATTTGGCCAAGGCATAATCTTGGACCCCCAAGAGTTTGGCCAAGGCACAACCGTGGAGCTCCAAGCAATAAGCTAGGGCATGGCTGTGGACGTCCAAGGAAATAAGCAAAGGGGATGAGTGGGCATCCAAAGATTAAGCAAGGGAGGATGCGTGGGCATCCAAAGATGAGGCAAAGCCAATGCCACGGGCCTCCAAGAGTTAGGCACGGCCAATACCATGGGCATCCAAAGATGAGGCATGGCCAATGCCGTGGGCCTCCAATGTTTTAGGCGTGGCCGAATTTTAGGCTTGGCCAAAGTTTAGGCGTGGCCAAGATTTGAGCATG
>JAJJMA010187869.1:0-17380 GCA_023529015.1 Papaver nudicaule | reverse complement strand
TGCGAACTAATGAATGGATGACATGTGGCAGATAATTGGCCAACTGCTGTACGACACGTGTCTCCGAGCTATCCAATAATTGGAAGGCACGTGTCATCGTGGAAACCAATTAATGGATGGCACGTGTCGTAGTGCAGACCATTGAACGGACGACACGTGTCTCCGAGCTGTCCAACACAAAGATGACATCTGTCACCGGGATTTATGTCAGTTCTGTCACCGGATGCAGTCCGGTCACCGGAGGGTGTCAGATTCCGGTAACCTGAAGGTGCCAGATTCTGGACCTGAAGCTGCCAGATTCTGGTCACCTGGAAATTCAAATAACAAAATGTGCAATTTTCATTTCAAAATATGCAATTTTCATTCACAAAAAGTCTGGTTCAAAACCATTTACATTTCTCATTTGATTCCATTTACATCCACAAAAAGTATACTTTATACTTGTATACGCAAGCAGACTACCTAAGATGCACAAAAGAGCAAGCAGACTACCTAAGCTGCTGCACAAAAAAGTATATCTAAGCAAACAGACTACCTAAGCTGCTGCACAAAAGAGTATATATAAGCAAACAGACCTGCTGCACAAAAGAGCAAGCAGACTACCTAAGCTGCTGCACAAAAGAGTATATCTAAGCAAACAGACTACCTAAGCTGCTGCACAAAAGAGTATTATAAGCAGAAGTACCTAATCAAGCTGTTCCAGCCAAAGGGGGCAGGAACTCCATGCGCGACACTGGCCAAACAACCCATTCACCTAGCAGAATATCCCCAAGAAAATTTTTATCATCACCTTGAGGACGGTCAGGTATAGGGCAGCTTGGGTCAAAAACTTCTTCAACTCGAATCTTTCGCTCATCTTGGTAGAGTTTAAGGTTGTGGTAGAACTCTCCTTGTTTACCATAAATGACAACCCCTGTAGCCACAGTTTTTCTCTTTCGATTGAAGAGGTGCACCATTTGACAGTCACTATTGGGATCCTCAAAACCAATAATTCCTGGGACCACTGGAATTCTGTCAGCTGAAGCAGTTTCATTGCTGTTGCTGCTGTTGCTGTTGCTGTTGCTGCTGTTGCTGATGTTGCTGCTGTTGCTGCTGTTGTTGGAGAGGAATTTTTGTAGCATGGGTTGAAGGGATTGTAACACCAACTGAGAAACTATTTGGCTTTGCACCATTAAGTTCTGTTGGTTGTCCTGTGTTGGTGTTGGTGGTGTTGGTGGTGCTGTTGGTGTTGCTGTTGCTTGGGCAGCCATGACTGCTGCGGCAAGGCTGACACGCAGCGCCTGCTTCTTGGTTACATGAGAGGGGTAACCAGTCAAAACCTCAGCACTTTGATCACCCAGATCAGTAGCTTTGAACCCATCAGCTTGAGCCTGAAGATACAATAGACAAGCAATACATGTGAGCAGGTGACCAGTTTAAGAAGCACTACATTCCAACTTTGTAGGGTTTTACAGATTGCATAATGTATTAACAGAACAGTACTTACCATCTTATGCACTTTGTTTGCATAAGTTTGGCGACCAGACTTGTGTTTCCTAATTCTCTTTAGTGCACTCAACTTGGCTTTTGCACGTCTTTCTGCGGCACCCTTTTTCATTTCATTCATCACAAACCCTTTCCACCATTCCTCTTTGTGATAATAAGCAGGGCGTGCAGCCAACATCTCTTCCAGTGTGTTCTTTCCTTTGAGGTGTTGTCTTAGGGTAGTTTTGAAGTTTCGAAGCTTTGGCACAAATTCACTCACCACCACAGGCTTAATGAGTTCACTTGGAACAAGGAACTCAAACTCAAACTGCAACAAACAAGTTCTGAATGTCAATAATCATACAGCAATCTATTATAACATTCAATGAAAGGAAAAACAAGCTCCATCAATGCTCAAAAATCGAATATCAAAGAGAAGCAAAAACTGAATTAGAGCAGAATATTACCATCAAAGCATTCCACACATCTTCTAGCTACATAGTTGTCCGGCATTTGCCTCCAATCTGGAACAGATATTGGGCAATAAGTACGGACAAGATCACCCATACGAGTGGCCATGTTGTCTGCATTGGGACCTATTCGAGAACCAAACTTATCCACTTCTACCAACAACTTAGGTGCAGTCTTTTCCTCAACTACAGGTTCAACAGTTGAAGAACCAGTTGTTTGTTGTGAGCAAACAAAAGGTTGCTCAGCTGAAGGACCAGGAGAAGAACCAGGAGAAGAACCAGGATATTGAACCTGCACCAGAACAAGACCAAACACCATTAAACAAGCAAACACCATGAATCCCAATCAAAAACCAACTAATAGTGCTGAATCAAGGTTGTTGCAGGATGCATTTGCAACAGTGAGGAGGATGGTTGCAAATGTTCCAACAATGGAGAGGGGTGAAGGTTCAAATCTACCTGAATTTGAAGAAGTGGATGAAGAGAATCCGACTGAAAAGAATGAAGAGAATGTTGAATTTGAAGATGGGGATTCCTGGAAAATACAAGTTAGGAAAGAAGGGGGTCCATACATGCCTGCAACAGAGGGAATTGCATTTTATGGGGATGAATGGGTGGTTATGGGTGGAAAGCAAGTTGGGTTTTATGGGTATAAGCTTCCCACTGAATTGAGGTATGAAGTGCAGAAAGTTCTTTCTAAATCCCTGACATTTAGGAAGAATCAGAGGCTTCCTGTAATCCAAGCCATCGTAAGCACTATACCACCACCAATTGTGCCGGAAAATCAACCACCACCTATTGTAGAAGAAGTAGTGGAGCAAGTTAAGGTCAATAATGCAATTAGGAAAGCATACTGGGATGAACAGATTGAGCACCACAAAGCTTTGTTTTCTGATTTTGGTGATGAACCGGTCGCAGGTGGCTCGGGCCATTGGAACCCCGACATGATCGCCTTCAATGCAGGCCTAAAGGATATGAAAGCCAAATACGGGCCTTTCACATATGATGAAGAGGAGGCTGCTGAGTTTATGAAGAGCACTGGTGAGAATGCTGATACTGGTGGTGCAATTGAGGGTGGTGGTGCTGCTGCTGCTAATGTTCCTGGTGCAAATGAGGGTGATGTTGCTGCTGACATTGAGATGATTGACCCTATTTCGGATCGAATATCTCAATTTCTTGTTTAAGTTTTTGTTCTTGTTCAGTACAATGTTTGTCAGATGACTTGGTTTATTTTGGGATGTTTGTAAAAGTGTTTGTTTTTGTTTGTGTGCCATTGCTGAATTGTTAGCTTTGTTTTTGTTTATGTAAGTTGTTCCTGAAATTTGGTGTTTTTCAATAAAATTTTCATTCATTCATAAACACAAAAGAGAAAAACAAAGACATTAAAGAGAAACAGAAGAAATTACTAAACACAAAGACATCTACAAAGACATCTTCTTCTCCCATGGTGCCATTTCTTCTCTCTCCCTCATCCATTTGCTCATTGGCTTCTCATTGGCAGGAGTAATATACTCAACCGTCTTCTTATCAGGCCATTCTTTAACCCTCATTGGATGGCAAACTACAACCATCTTCAGTTTTATCACTCTTCCATTCACAACAACTCTGAATGGATTCTGTCTCTCCATTGTTTGTCTGTGTTTTTCTCTAATTGTGGTATAGTCTTCTCAATTACAAAGCCATCATTTATACTAAATTGCTTTCCCATTTCTCTAAGTAATTCATTATGACCAGCTTTTAATTCAATCTCCATGCGCATAGTGAATTGTAGTTGACAAAGTCTAAAAGGAGAAATTTTTTTGGGGTTGCAATACTCATCTGACAAACTGGATGTTTCCGCCCAATTCTTTCTTCCCTTTGAAAATAAAAGACCTGCCAATTTCTAAACATGTTCACCGTTTATGTTTTCCTTTCTAAATCGTTTTATGTTATTGTTTTTGTGAGCCGATTAATGTAGTAGACAAATCTTGATTTTCCCGTGACTCCATAATCGTTGTTTGTAAACACTTAATAAAGCCGATTGATATAAATACGAATATATAATCGGTTTATATTTTCACAAATGTCCAACGTTTTGTTTCCTTGGGTTTCTAATCGGTTTATCTTTGATGTTATTTGAACCGATTGTTGTCTGTGTAACTGTTAATTTCTTTCTTGTTTTGTGTTGTAGGGAAAACATGAAATCCAACACACCACAGGCTAAGGGTAAAGAGGTTGTCAAGAAGAAGAGACAGGATCATGTTGCAGATCCTGCCGTCACACAAGTTAGATTGCCTCCCCGTCGAGAGGGTGGTGCACCTTTGAGTGCTGCCAGTCGTAAAACTACTGCTACTAGACAGCTTGATGTCGATCAACCTATCTCCGATTCAACAGCAACAACAGTTGAAGAACCACACGAAGAAGCTCCAACTGATGCAGTTGAAGAATCACAAGAAGAAAGGCCAACTGGTGTAGTTCAAGAATCACAAGAAGAAGGGCCAACTGTTCAACAACCAGCGGGTGAAGAATTGACTGTCGTGGAGGCAGCTGAACAACCTGAACAACCAGCACAACAACCACAACAACCAATACAAGAAGAGGGTGGACAACAGGGGGCTGAAGAAAAGAAGGCTAAGAAACAAATGAGGAGTTACATGCCAACCGAAGAGCAGATGTTTCCCGACGACGAGCTAGGTGTACCTTTGGATAATATGGACGTCTTATGGGGCTATGTGGGTAGTTGGGCCAATATCGTCTACAGAACCATCGTAAGTATCTCATTTAGTTCTATTTTTCTTCGTTTATTCATCCAACATAACTTCATTTCATGTAACAAAACATATCAACGTTTTGTAGGACCACGAGGATGTAATACGTCTTCTCAAACACCAATCGGAGGCGGGAAAGATGGATATGTGGCCCTTGGAAAGGGTAGGTGAACGCCCTGAGAATGCTAAAGCTTTGGAGGCGTGGTTAGCTAGCGGTGAAGCCCCTCAAGTGGTAGAGATCGTCAAGAACTCGGGGTTGTATCCTGCCATTGCCAGTACTTCCACAGTTGGATATGACAAACCACTTGTTTCTGCCTTCGTTGAAAAGTATTATGCGGAGACAGATTCTATGCACTTCCATTTTGGCGAGATGACCATCACTCCGGATGATGCTCATGAGATTACAGGTCTAAGTATTGAAGACAAATCAGTTAGGAGCATCGGCTTTACCAAGGACATGGACTTCCTCAAGGACGTGGAAGGCGCCCCCACCGACTCCGCATTCGACAAGGACCTTCATTGGGATCTTATCTATGCTTTTACCGAAGCCAAATTGGGTTGGAACAAGGCGAAGACCAATACAGAGATGTGGTCTGGAAAACAAAGGTCGAAGACATTCCAATTGAAATCTCTGAGGGACCAATTCATGGGGACTCTGCGGCTACATGAGGAGAGCAAGTTGGATCCCAACCGGGTCACTGCGACAGCCACTGCGTACATTCTCTACATCTTGGGAAGTGTCATATTCCCCGACACATCTGGTTCTCGTGTGAATGCCACCTATGTGCAGTTTTTGGCTGACTTGGATAGGTTGAATGAGATCTCATGGGGCACTGCTTGTCTTGCATTCTTGTTGAATGAGATGAGAAAGGCTTCTAGGGCGAAGAAGGATCAAATTGGGGGCAGTATGCGTTTACTTCAGGTAATCCATGTACCTTCATTTGTCGTTATCCAATGATTATAGTATACTTAGTATCTTATACTCCCATGCTTCACTTGTAGGCGTTCATATATTTGCACTTCCCAGAGTTTGCCGAAAGGGCGCTGCCGAACCCCGATTGGAAAGAGGAACACTATCTAGGGAGCAAATATATGTACAATGGGAAGCCCTCGGGACAAGACCGAACTTTGATTGAGATTAGGACTCGATTGGACAACTTGCCCGTCGAGAAAGTTGTCTTCGATCCTTACATTAAAAGGAGGGAAGAAGGACACAGTGTTCGTAGCCGCATACAAAAGTACTTTGGACCTCTGTTTCACCCCACCGGATATGTTTTCTACAATCCGACAAGAGTGGCTCGTCAATGTGGTGGTGTACAATACGAACCAATCGAAGAGGCGCTCGGATTGGGTGACTTGGATAGGGACGAAAGTCAGGCCTATGAGGGTTAAATTCAAATTGTGCACACACCTCCTTGTCAATCCACTGATTGGGACAACAGAGCTGAGCATTTGGTCCGCCTTGATACTCCTATCTTTCCGAACGATTGGGTCGACTCTGATTATATGGAGTGGTTGAAGAGGACTTCCCATCCTCATGTCATACGCCCTGATAATAGAAAGTTGATTGCTGATCCAAAAGAAGCCGTCGATGTATATGTAAGTATTCGCTTGTGTCCTATTAACTTTAATCATTATATATATGTACTTAGTGTATGTTGTATGATTGAAAACAGAGACCTCGAGTCGGCAAAATGATCAAGGAGTTCCAGACAGAGCTTGTGAAAGGTGGTATAGATAAGAGGAGTGAGAGGATCTTGAAGAAAGCTGTAGACCAATTGTTGAACCTGGAGAATAAACGACGTGGAGATTTGTTTGGAAAATCTCAAGAACCACCACCGGAGAGGGCAAAGCGCAAGACAAGGGGGGATGAAGCCACAACAAGCGCTGCACATGAGGATGCACAAGAACCACGACCTAAACGAGGTCGTGGTGGTGGAAGAGGTCGTGGTGGTGGTGAGGCTACACAAGACGCACCACCAGCTAAAAAGACTCGAGGTGCTAGTACCAGTGCTCGTGGAGGTCGCGGTGGTGGAAGAGGTCGTGGTCGTGGTTAAACTCATAATAGTTTGAAAACACTTGTTTGAATTTGGTTATGTCGACTTAAAACTTGTTTTAACTTTGGTTGTGTCGAATTTAAACTTCTTTGGTATGTTTGTGTAGGATGCTAACTTTGGTTGCTAGTTTATGTGAATGAATGTGGGTTGTGTACTTAGATTTCTGTCAGTTTTTATGGCTTAATCGGTTTACGTTGGTGTATACGTCGAACGATTGTCTGGCAATTTTACTCCAAAAATTGTCAGAATATACAATCGTTCTATAATATTGCTTTCCAAAAACGATTATCGACTTCCAGAAAGATTCATATTTTCAAATCGTTAGATGATGGTTTTAAGATACACCGATTAAGAATGCTCAAGTATTTGAATCTCCTGTGTACACATAATCGTTCTATGATGGTCTTCAGATACACCGATTAAGAATGGTCAAGTATTTGAATCTCCTGTGTACACCTAATCGTCCTTTATGTTCACTAATTTACACCGATTATTTTTGAACAATCGGCCAATAAATGTGCATATATACACCGATTGATTTGGTTAAATTTCTGGGCAGAGTAACAACAATCGGCTTACTTTGGTAATAATATGCACCGATTGTTCGAGAACCCAAGAATAATCGGCTTAAGTTTCCATATATATAGACCGATTGTGCGTTGTTCAGATTCAAGATTTTGGTTAAAAAAACTTGGGTGATTCTCATGGTTGATAATGTTTGATAATTTTTAATCTTGTTTTGATAAGAGAGTTAAGACTAATTAATCTTGTTTAGACTCTAATCATGTACTTAGCAACTAATTGAGAAAGGGTAAACAGTCATCTTTTATAAGGGGTTTTCCGATTTTGCTATATAACAACCGCCGGAATTATTTTTTCATGGGGCCAAATACTAACGTATGGGGCCAAATTTAGGAAGGTTGTTTTACTATATTTGTGGGTGATAACCATTTAAATCTCTTCGTCGGAAAAATGGTCGTTACAATCGTGACATTTGCCAAGATGCATAGAAAAGGGCCAAAAAAAAAAAAAAAAGAAAAAGAACGAGGCAACTGCTAGTGCTCACTCAACAACATCGAAGACAAACTAGACTAATGCTTTGAGTGGGTGCTATCTAGTTCTTTTTTCCCATCAAAAAAAAAAATATCTAGTTCTTTTTTTTCTTTTTTTTTTTCCCGACAAACTTTTCATTTACCAAGACAAAATTCACCGTTTCTACACTTAAAAGTTAAAACACTCTCTTCTAGAAAAATGAGAAAAGAAAATCCTCATCTATCAAAACCCTAAACCCCCAAATCGTCTTAAATCTTTTTATTTTTTTCTTTTCCAATTTTGAAAACCCTGATTCCATCCAAAGAGAAGAAGGAGAAGAAGGTATGTCAATTTTGAAACTTCCAGAAGAGATTCAGGTAGATATCTTTGTAAGATTACCTGTGAATTCCATTTTACCATGTAGATGTGTATGCAAGTTCTTGTGTAGTCTACTTTCTAAACCTGATTTTATCAAAAAGCATCTTAATCGTTCTATTCAAAGGAACAAACCAAGGTTGATGGTTGATCATGTCCGATACCATAAACGTAAGGAACGTTATTATCCTAAAAACCGTCTGATTTACTCTATAGACTATGAATCAATATTGTCAACATCTTTAACAGATTCATCCCGGTGTATCTGTGAAGGAGCCCGTGTGATTGATTTCCCATTCGAATACGAGGCAGGTCTTACATGGATGAAAGTGAAAGGGAATTACAGTGAAACTGTTGTTTTTAAAATTTTGGGGTCCTGTGATGGTCTGATTTGCTTAGGCATTTCTACTTTTACTGGTGAATTTGAAGAGGATGAGGATGATCATAGTTTATGTATTTGGAACCCTGCAACTAAAGAATATAAGAAAATACCGCTGCCCCTATGTGATTACCTGAGGTATAAAGATCGTTATGGTTTTTTGAGTGGGATAGATTGTTACAATGTAAGGTATGGATTTGGTTATGCTACCAATATTGATGATTACAAGGTGGTGAGAATTTCGGATTACGAAGATACTGGTTCTTTTATGATTGAAGTTTACACATTGGGTTCAGATTCATGGAGTGCAGTTGAGACCCCCGTCCCTTGCTCGTTTTCTAAGAATGATATAAATTACGGTTTGCTTTTCAAGGGAGCTCTTCATTGGTTAGGCATTACCAAGGACGAAAAATCTTCCTCTGAAGTTGTAGTTTCTTTTGATGTTTGCAATGACAGACTTATGGATTTGGGTTTTCCTGAAGAAGCTATGACAAATCCATGTCGTAGATTGGAGGATAGAAATCTGGGAGTGTTGGGAGACTGCCTCTGTTTAACTTTTATTTACGGATTGGCTGAAGTAGATCTATGGGTGATGCAAGATTATGGGGTGAGAGGATCTTGGACCAAAAAATTCACGTTGACCCAACTGTCTTCCGCAATGTTGTTTGCGCCGACATGGTTGAAGCCGATATGGTGTTTGGAAAGTGGCCAGATTTTAATAGACACGAACCGGGGTTTAATATTATATGATCAAAAGAATGAAATAGTTAGAAGTGTCAGCATCTCTGGTGTTGCCAGGGGGAGCTATCTAGAGTATTATGTGGAGAGCATAGTTCCTCTTAATTCAGGTACTTATGTGGAGAAAAGGGAAAGGGCTATTAATGGAGACATCAAGAAGCCACAAATATGGACAGTGCCAAAAGTAAATGTAAGTGCGCATTGGACTGATGATATGGAAAAGGAATTCTGTGAGCTATTGGTTGAACAAATGGTTGGTGGCAATGCACCAAATTTATTTGGCAATACCGCTTGGGCTCTCGTTCAGGACGAATTCAACAAAAAAATGGGAAAGAATTTTTCTGTGCAGCAGATAAAGAATGAGTATTATATGTTAAGGTCTAGATACCAAGAAATTATGAGGTTTATGTCCATGGGAGGTTTGAGTTGGGATCCAAATGAGAAAAGTGTCGTTGTGGACGACAAAAGAGTGTGGGATGTGTATGTCAAGGAGAACCCTGATGAGGCATGCTACAAGACTTTAAGCTGCCCCATTTATGAAGATTTGTCTGTCCTATTTGGTGATTTAGTTGCAACCAAATCTCATGCCGTAGTAGAGAACAATAATGTACCACATCTGCAATCCAAGCAAGCCTCGTCTGTTTTTAATGGAGGAAAGGAAGTAGGTGGAAGCGCCAATGCCGAATGTAATGATTGGGGAAAGCGAACAGCTCCATCAACAAGTAAATGTGGTGCAACTAAGAAAGCGGCAATCAATATTTCAGTCTCTATTGATGCGACTGGAAGGAATTACGTTTCCGCTACTGACCTACAAGACGACCCGTACTCCATACCAAACTGTACCAAGCTTGTGCAGTCTCTTGAAGGTGTGAGTATTGCAAGTATGATGGCTGCATTAGAGAAATTTCAAGATGCTGGATGGAGACAGGTTTTTATTTCATTAGAGCCTAGTTTGCAAAAAGAATGGTTAAAAAGTATTGGATCATAGATTTTCAAAGAGTTTGATTTTTTTAGTTGGGAATTTGATTTTGAACTGGTTGGTTTCTTTTGTTATTTGAAAGTCAAGGATGTTAAATGCATGGGATGTTTCTTTTTGTTTTAGTTCTACTATTTCGTATTTAAATCTGTATTTAGACACAATGTTGGGATAATCCTACATTTAGATGAGTTTTGTTACAGTACTTTGTAACAGAGATGAGGATCAAGAAACTCATGCTTATGGATCCTGAATCGAGAAGACTTATTTGACTGGATGGAAAAAGGTACAACAATCTCACATACGACACACACAGGGTTACCTTAAATTGCAAATAAGATTACTTAAAGTTTGATTGTTTTCTTGTGGTTCTTCAGGCGTTTACGATGCATTTTAGAAGAATTACGTTAGAACACTTTTGTTCTGCATATCTGAAACTATTGAAGGACCTATGATAGAAGAACATGCGTATATGTTAATTAGTCCACTTCTTCTTTCATTTCATATATCTTTATTTCAGTTCTTTTGAATTCGATTGATAAATGAAGTTTATGAATGAATGGATTCCGTTGTGCAGTTTCATTTAGCTATTTGAATTCGGACAGTGAATAGGTTATGATGAACATAAGCCGTACTGGGAATAAGAAACAAGGAGCAACATTCGAGTCTTGTTTCAGCAGGAGATCTGCTTGTAAAATGATCCGAACTCTGGTTCTGCTGATGCGAACTCTAGAGCATATGGCGGAAGAGGTAAAAATTGCATTAAGATCTTCGCATGATAATGGAAGTTTTGTTAGGGTAAGCTGCAAGTCTTAAAATTTTATTTGTTATGTTTTTCAGCACATAGCCTGTGTAGTATTTTTGCACAGCCTGATGTGTTAGCCAGGATAAAGAAGGAACGTTCGTGTTAGGCTTGGCCAACGATAAAACCTAGCCATTCCCCTATGAAAATAGGGTCGCGACAGGCTTGGCAAGCCAGCAATAGACCAATAGAGGGCAGTACCAAGATGGGTGACCGCTTGGGAAGTCCTCGTGTACCTTTGTTTGGTTGAAAACCAGCCATTCCCTTGGGAAAGGGCTGGAGCAGTACCAAGATGGGTGACTGCTTGGGAAGTTCTTGTATTCCCTTTCTAGCCTACCCCAACTTGTTTGGGACTAAAGGCTTAGAAGATGATGATGATGATGATGGTGATGGTGATGTCTTTCAGCTCACAATTTTGACGAAGCTTCTTTATTACGAGGGTATCACTGTAAGTTTCTTAGGTCTTGTTTACATTTGTTGTTGTTTTGTCATATTTGTCTTTTACCTGGTTTTGTCTACATATTGCTTATTTTCTGTAATACACTCAGTAGATTAATAGTTGTAAATGCTTAGATTCTTGAATGAAAATACGGTTCTAAAGTTCGAGTTATATTATCTAAAACCTGTAACCTGAGGGTTCCAGTTTTTTGTGATTATGAAATAGTAGTTCTCTGTCTGATGCTCTAGTGATATGGTTTAGAGGACTAATTTTTCAATTTCTTCTCATTTTAAAAACTCTGACTGAAGGTGAGCAAAGAACTTGAACCCATATGCACAGCTGAAGCTATGGTAGAAAGCAGACATCTGTCAATTTTAAAACATTAACTCTCTTCTTTACCCCCAGAAATCATGGATAAACTTGCAAATCAAAATGTTCTGTCAAGAACTGGAAATGATTGTTACTCCATCAGCAAGCTGAAGGTTGGTTCTCTTTCAGTTCTTATTAGCCTCCAAATTTTAATTGTCTTTGTCCTCGTATTATCATTGTCTAAAGCTAGTGCCATCACAAACCAAACTATGTCAGAAGCTCAATCTGGCAATTGTTGTGAAGGAAGAGATGGAAGTAAAGTAAACTAAGTTGATCAGAAAGTTCAGTGAGGGAACAATGAAAACTACTGGTACATGAAGGTGAGTTAGGCTTTCTATGTAAAATCAATGGTACCTTATCATAGTAACTTAATATTTTATCCATCAAGTGAGATCAGGCATAGTTTAAAATCAAAGGCCCTTCTACTGTGAGGTTTAATCTTATTTTATTTTGAGTGCAGGCTCTGTGATCATGTTACAATATCCACACTTCACAATAAGTTGGAAGGAGAACCAGATCAGGCAACTTTGCTAAAACGCTCGATAAGATGGCTTGTGATGAATATGTGGAAGCCAAGAGCAAACCAACCTACATAATCAGTTTCTGGTACAAATACAGTTTTCTCAAGTATGTGTGTAAGTGTAGAACAAAGTACTGAGAATGCAAGTTTCACTATAATAATCATATGTAACCTTCTTAGGGAAACGTGTCAGTCGATCTGAATTGAGTGACAAGAAGCTACTTGAGATCAAGAATGCTTTAGAGATCAAGTTATTGGTAAGTCATACTATGATTTTTCTTTGTTCTTAATCATGTGGTTGAATTAAACATTTCGTAACATATCGACCTGTGGTGGTCTCCACTCTGTTGGTTCTGGTACTCATCAGAATGGATCGTCTGGAAATCAGGAGCAACACACACCCATCCGCAGAAATGAGGCTTCACTCCTCTGCTAGTTTCATATTTTAATTATACATTACAGCTCTTCTAGTACAAACAGCTTTGTCGCTTTATGTGTCCTATGTTTCGATATGCAGCCAGCATAATGGGGTGGACAGGAGAGGATTCATTAACTGTTGTGTTGTGAGGGTGCTGATGATACCCCATACAGTCGTCCCAATCAGGAAAGCGCTGCAGAAAAACTACCAGGGTATACATTCGACCCTAATAATCTTCATTGTTTAGCTTACTACTGATCAACTTGAATTCCCTGGGTTCAACTTGTTTAGGTGTTTACTAGACAATGACCCTGATTCCTTGTCTGTTTGATTTCTACTCCTACTTATATAGTTGTAATGTTAGTTGCAGGTGAAAGAGCCCATCCTTCAGAACATGACGCGTCAGAAATATCAAGGGGGCATGTTGAAGTAATAGATTATTGAAATCGAAAAGACGGAAAAGCATGAGTTTCTGGTTAATGTAGATTTTTATAAATGATAGGCGGTGATAGGCTCCATGTTGAACTGTTTCTGAACATTTGTCGGCCACTTAGTAAGTAAGATGTAAATTTGTTTAAAACCATCTAAATAAGCCATTGTATCTCGTTTTTAACTTTCTTTGTAAATTAGTATACCAAAGCCCATCAAAAGCAAGGAGGGATTTTTTTTTTTGTTGGAAAAATGCATATTAATGGAGAAAATATTTTTTTTTTTTTTTTTTTTTTTTTGATAGAAGGAGAAAATAAATCAGTTTCATAACATTGGTATGTCATGATAGCAAATGGATCACACAAAATGTAGGATTACAGCATATTATGCCAAAAGACAGATTCATGGGAAGCAGTACAACAAAAACCAAAAGAAACATCCCATGTATTTATCCTAGACTATCAATAACAAAAGAGAACAACCAGTTCAAAAGAAAGTTCCAGACTAAAATCAAAACACCCTGAAAACCTATTCCCCAATACTTTTTAACCATTCCCTTTGGAAATTAGGCTCTAACGACATAAAAACCTGTCTCCATCCCATATCTTGAAATTTCTCTAGTGCAGCCATTATACTTCGGATACTCACACCTTTAAGAGACTGCAAATGTTTGGTACAGTTTGGTATGGAGTAAGGGTCGTCTTGTAGGTCGTAAGCTTGCCGCTTACTTGTAGTCACATCATCAAAGCCTGAATTGTTGTTTGCCGCTTTCTTACTTGGACCACATTCACTTGTTGATGGAGCTATTCGCTTTCCCCGATGATCAAATTCGCCACTAGAGCTTTCACCCACTTCCACTTCTTCATGAAAACCAGATGACCCTTGCTTGGATGGCAGATTTGGTGATACGACAGCAATGTTCTCTGTTGGGGCATAAGATTTGGTTGCAACTAAATCACCAAATAGGACACACAACTCTTCATAAATAGGGCAGCTTAATGTCTTGTAGCATGCCTCATCAGGGTTCTCCTTGACATATGCATCCCACACTTTTTCGTTGTCGACTATAACTTTTTGCTCATCTGGATCCCACCTCAAACCTCCTGAGGACATAAATCTCGTAATTTCTTGGTACCTAGATCTTAACATATAATACCGACTCTTTATCTGGGGCATAGAGAAAAAATTATTTCTCATTTTTCTGTTGAATTCTTCCGTGACGAAAGACCAAGTGGCATTGCCAAATAAATTTGGTGCATTGCCACCAACCATTTGCTCAATCAATAGCTCACAAAATTTGTTTTCCATATCATCAGTCCAGCGTGCACTTACATTTACTTTCGCGGCTCTGAATCTTTGTGGCGGCTTCATCATGTCTCCATCTGTAGACCTTTCCCTTTTCTCCACGTAAGTACCCGATTTAAGACAAACTATGCTCTCTTCATAAGTCTCTAGAATGTTGCCCATACTTACGCCACGGATGCCAACATTTCTAGATGTTCCACTCTTTTGATCATATAACATTAAAACGTCAGTTTCTATTAGAATCTCGCCACTTTCCAAACACCATATCGGCTTAAAAAAACTATATCGCCCAATTGTCGGAGGCAGTTGGGTACACCTGAATTGTTTTACCCAAGATTCTCTAACCCCGTAATCCTGCATCACCCATACATCTATTTGGGAAAATCCGTCAGTAAAAGCTAAACAGAGGCAGTCTCCCAACACTCCCACATGCTCTGATCCATATTCATGAATTGGATGTGGCATAGCTTCTTCAGGAAAACTGAAATCCATGAGTCTCTCACTGCTAACATTAAAAGAAACAATAACTTCAGATGAAGATTTTTCGCCTAACCAATGAAGAGCTCCCTTGAAAAGCAAACCGTAAGTTATATCATCAGCAGAAAACGAGTAAGGGACTGGGGTCTGAATCGTACTCCATGTATCTGAACCCAATACATAAACTTGAATCTCAAACGAACCCGTATCTTCATAATCCGAGATTCTCACCGCCTTGTAATCATCCACACTGCTATCATAGCCAAATCCATACCTGACATTGTAAATATCTTTCGAAACCAAAGAATCATAAGGATAACTCAAATGATCACATTGGGGCAGCGGTATTTTCTTATACTCCCTAGTTGCAGGGTTCCATATGCATAAACTATTATCCTCTTCAAATTCACTTGTAACAGTAGAAATCCCTAGGCAAATCAGACCATCACAGGACCCCAAAATCTTAAACGCAACAGTTGGCCCTTTTTTCCCTTTCTTTTTGGTCCAAGCAAGACCTGCCTCATACTCGAATGGGAAATCCATCACAACAGCTCCTTCACATGATACCCAGGATGAATCTGTCTCTAATGAAGATGACAATATTGATTCATAGTCTATTGAGTAAATCATCCGGTTTTTAGGATGTTTATGGTGTCGGAAATGATTTACCATGAGCCTAGGTTTGTTAATTTGAATAGAACGATTAAGGTGATTCCTGATAAAACTAGGTTTAGTAAGTAGATTACACAAGGGCTTACACACACATCTACATGCTAGAATGGAATTCACCGGTAATCTCACAAATATATCTACCTGAATCTCTTCTGGAAGCTTCAACATTGACATAACTTCTTCTCGTCTCCTCTTTTGGATGGAATTAGAGCTCTCAGAATGGGAGAAATGAGTACAGTACAAATGTGGTGCGGTGCATAACTTTTCGTTGGTTATTCTTATTCGTGACCATAGTGTCGGGTCGGGGGTCCTCTCTATAGTGTCGGGTCGGGAGACCATAGTGCTGCCTCTATTCCCGAGACGTTGGGAAATTGGAGATTCGGTACATTTTTTGTCGTTATTTTGTAGATCCTCGGACTTTGTTGCTGTTTTTTCTTTTTCTTTTGCTTCTTTATACTTTTTGACGTTGCTTTCGGTGACATCTTTGTTTCAAGAAATTGTGCCCTCTTGTCTTCGCGTTAAAAATTGAAATACATTTTTTTTGTCTTTTTTAATAGCGGGTCTGCTGCAGGGGCGGTGCACAGAGGGGACGAAAAGGGAGTAATACACAAGTACGAACAAAAGTTGAAAGCAAATTTTTGTGCTACACATAAAACATGCATGCGTCAGAGCCACCTAATACTGCTTGATAACAACAACATGAATATTGTAACAACCAAAAATCTGCCATGAGATCCTATGGTTGATAACACACTATCTTTCCTACCGAACCTGGATGATATGATATGTTTTGTGATGGTGGGATGATATAACAAGTGCAATGAAAATAAAAGGACACAAGGGATTTTTACGAGGTTTGGCACATGAATGTGCTTTACATCCTCGGCTCCTAGTAGGAGATTTTCACTATGTTCTTAGGGATTACAAAGTTATACAGATGATTACAAGTGAGTGATGAAAGGAAAACCCTAAGGTTACAAATATCACACTTTTCTCTCTCCTGGAAATCTTTCAGATTGGTTGCCCCTTCACCAATGGGTGGAGTTCCCCTTTTATAGTACTTTGTGGAGGTCCCACCATGAGGGTACACGTGCATCATTGGCACCTGTGCTTCTATCTGTATGGCTGAGTGATTTCCCTTAGTATTGAAGTATTCATTTTATCCTGCTTGTGACTCCTTGATGCATGACTGACAAGTGCTCTTTTGTCCCGCTAAGGCTTCCTGTTATCTTGCTTTTCCCGTTCATGTTTGTTGACATCATCGGGCCACTGGTGCTTGCATGGTTGACACATGTCCCTATCATAAGTTAGCGTATGAATTGTTTCCAACTTTCCTTGTATCGCCCGCTGAGATCATCGGGGTACCCTTTCCTGCATGACCGACACGTGCCCCTATCTGGCTAGGATAGGTTGTGAGATGTCCCCTACTTTCCCGCTTAATGCATATGGAAACTGACCCGCATGATTGACACGTGTCCCTGTATAGAGTAGGATAGGTTATGAGTTGTGCGTGCCTTTCCCGCTTGACATTGTCAGGTGCTTGGTTCGCATGGTCGACACGTGTCTCTCCCTAGACTAGGGTAGGGTATGAGCTGTCCTTGCCTTTCCCGCTCGATGCATCGGGATCGTAGTTTCCTAGGCATCCCGCTCCAGGTGTCCTAGGTACTTTTAAGCTGTGCCACCCGATGGATGACACGTTCCTTCTTTCATG
>JAJJMA010187841.1:637-13191 GCA_023529015.1 Papaver nudicaule | reverse complement strand
GAGGACGTACACACGTCTAAGTTCTGGCTCATCCCAGTACTTCCAGCAGAATCCAGATTTGACGAAATCTGACAGGCGCACGGTTCACGAACCGGTTTGCGTACCAGAAACTCGGAAATTCCCTGAGTTCGAGATGGCTATTTTGTTCACGTACCAGTACGTGAACCTGACGGTAGTCATCTTGCTGGTGTCGGATTTAGTGAAGATTCTCTTAGAATTTCACTTTGAGTCAAATTCCAAAACTCCTTTATCTCTTAGATGGACTTGTGTAAAACATAAATTCTTTGTGTTCCATCTAACGATCCTCAATGAGTCAATAAGATAAGATTATCTCTGGTATGTTAGATTTCTATCTTGAAGTGTTTTTGAGCTAACAAAACACTTGGCAGATAATTATAAAAAGAATTCCAATTGAGATTAATCTCTATTACCTGGTTGTCAAGTTTAGGGTTTCCCTAACTTGTGGGACAAGTAATTGATTGCTTTATTCCAAAGCAACCTATCTTATTGAGTGCTATAAATAGAGGTGTCTATGGACAAATACCGCAAGCATCAAGCATACGTGAAGGTTCTTAGGGAAGGTAGCGTAAACTCTTTTCACTTCGGTGAATGCTTGTTGTGGTATAGTCATCCTCTATAGGTTGCAGCTCCTCTGGGAACTCCCTACGACTATAAAGACTTCTCTTGAGAGTTGGGAAGCACAGGTAGGAGACTGAAACCATCTTTGGTTGAAATCGGATTAACCTGTAACCTTGGTAACCTGATCACGTTCTTGTCTATTCTAAAGTCCGTCTCTTCTGATATACGTTTATTCAAGAACTAATACGTTACTCAACAAGGTTGGAAACGTAGCAACACACGGCTGCACTCGATGTTGTAAGACCTAGTTAGCTCCAGTTATACAAGTTTCTTAAGTGATTCTTCGTGTATAACTGAGGTAGATACGAATTGGGCATTGCTTACTTGGTTTGCGTGTCAGCCCCGATTTGTGAAGTAGATTTCCGTATGATCTGGATTTAACAATCCTAAGGAAGTCATCTTGTGTGTGGTAAACTGATAGAGGACAGTTACACCATACATCACCAGTAAGGTTGAAAAACCAGTATTGCTGACACAAGCCTTTGACAGCGGTCAAAGCAACTCCTAGGCCTGTAAAGGACGTCAGCTGGGGGAATCAAGTGCGTGACGATCTGTGGGGGATCTAGAGACGTAAGGAAGGCGACAGTAGCCAATTCGCTTGGAGGGCTTGAGTTGGTCTCTGCTACATCCCAGACCGAAGTCTTATGGTAGGCTAGTGTTTGTAGTCAGTTTGTACTGGGCGGTGTTCAATCTGGACGAGGTCCCGAGGTTTTTCTGCAAGGCAGTTTCCTCGTTAAAAAAATCTCTGGTGTCTTGTGTGCTTTTACTTTCCGCATTATATTTCTGATAGTATAATTAAAGCACCAAGTAGTACGTTATTGCCTAACTGTAGAGTTGACTCCAAAGTACTCTTTGTCGAGGTTTAACAACTCCAGTTATAAGTTTGGATATTGATTTTTGAGATCGTCCAGACTTAAACCATAAGACTCACGAGCCAAAACGAAAAGTTGGTAGTATTTCGGTACCCCTCATTTTTCACAGTGTTTCTCTCTCTTGTCTCTTTTCTCTGAGAGAACACTAACTTCATCAAGTTCTGATGGAAAGTGAATAGAGAAACTATACATAGCCACAAACACCATCATCTGTTATTCAACCGCCATTAAATTACATCTGATCCATTTTCTTTTCATCTGTTTCCCTCCCTTAAAGCAACCCATATCCTCTCGCTGCGACTGAAGCACTGCTGGAACTGTCAGTGTGCCTGATTTAGGCAGGCAGTGTTCGAACTTGACCTCTCTCACTTACATCATACATCCCCTACACACACACACCACAGATCTGTCTATTTTATGATCTACCCTCTTTATTTTTTTGACCCCAAAACATTTGGCGACCACAGTGGGAGACTTTATCAATCCTGCAAGGTGTCTTTATCAAGGTCTATCAACGAACACTTAGCCATACGCTCAGTTAGAGACAAGAGGGGAACCACGTTCCCGAGCAAGATAGGGATACGAAAGAACTTTGGTAGTAGCCATATGACCAAACTTTTCCCAAATCTTATTGTATAGAGACACGTGACACAGAGGAACGTTGAAACCACCTACGGCTTGATGATCCAGAATCACTTCCATGACAAGACAGAAAAAGGATGCTTGCTTCAGGACAATGAGAAGAGAGTGCTTGAGATGAGATGTCTGGTACTACATCAGAGTCGGTCATGCTAAGTGAGGAAGGCGTAAAAGCAACAATGACCTCAGGATTCGAAGGGAGAGCAGGAATCACAGAGGGAGCGTCATGTCCCTTGAGAAGGTCTGAAGGCTCAGAGCTTAACACACTACCAGACTCGGTGTCTACCCTACCCTGAATGCCGTTACTAGAAGGTACAAGAGGCATCGGAAGGAGGGACATATGACTCAGACTCTTGGCCTATAAGAGAAACGCCGATTTTCTTAAAAAAATTGTTCAAATCTCATCAAGAATGAATAATGTTTAATACACAAGGGAACATATGTTGTACCTCGCTTCTTACAGGGAGAGAGGCCAAAAGAGCTGATTTGAGAAATGCACTTGCATCAAGGTGAGGAAGCTGAGGTGAAGATTGAGGCTGGAGACATAAGGCATATAATGATGAGAGAAACGTTTAAGTATAGACAAATGATGGCACAAAATACAAGAATAGCAACTTACCGGGAGTACGGGGGAAGTGGTAGGCTCTAACATATCACTTCTACGATTGGTGTTCACATGGTTATTACCATCACCATCAACGTCCATAACTTTGTCACCACCGTCAGTATATCAGCGACGGTATCGTCGTTGTTGTTATCAGAATCAGCAGCATCATCATCGTCTTTATCATGGTCTCTGTCTACTTGCATAAAATTACTAAAGGAACCGCTAAAGATCAAGCTCAAGTCTTTCTGGTTTCCCCGACGAGGACGAACCACTCTCTTGATCTAGACAAGGCATAAACGCAGTGGTCAATCGTCATAGTAAAGTCAACAAGTCAACAAATCAGGAGACTATGGAGGGACAAATACTTACTGAACATGATTCACTAGGAGACTTGCGTTTCAGAGGGATGGCTTTCAATCTCTTATGATTTTTCACTACTTGCTCGCTTGGACGTCCATGAACTTCTGGGGAGAAAGAGAAGAAGGTGTTGATGTTCTTTTTTTGTGTTATCCAAAATCTCCTTGCCTCCGGCGATGCGAATGAACTCCGGTTAAAAGGATGAAAGGGGAGTTTCCTATCCATGTTGAAGATACGAAATTCTGTTTAGATCATACCTTCATCAATTATCCGGTATTAGTCCGGTGATCTAAGAGATAATTAGACCTAGCTTTGATCTACTAATCTCCTAGTGTTTGAATATACTTGATCGAGAATGTGGTAAGACTAATTTGTTTCAATTGCTAATACTAACAGTAAAGTAAAGAGAGAGATAATTGAGAGAGAAAGAGTTTAGTCTGTTTTCTCATTCATGAAGTTCTTAGCTTACAGATGAGGCATGGCTGGCCTTTTATAGACGACCGGAATACAAGTTAAAGGGTAAATCAGTAAATACATCAGATAAATATCTTAGATCCGATTGTTACGCTCGCATTCCCGCCTTCTGAATGTCAGAATCTCGTAGTCTCTATGGCAGTGTTGTTTAACCGCCTCTAAGTCATGTCCGGTTCTGTATCCGCACCCATTGAAACCTATCTGGACTTCGGTACTTTCCAAGTCTCTTGATGAGGTGCTTTGTGAATATGAAATATACAAGATTAGGAAATACAAAGTTAAAATACTTAAAATAAGTATCCACGTGGGAAAAGGATTAGTGGGAGAGGAAGCATCCCACTCACGGCAAGACAAAAGGGAAACGAGAAGGGCAACTCGCGCAAAAAAAAAAAATATATTCACGCGATTTTTTTTTAGGGTTTTGGGCGGCGGGCCTTCCCTCTATCGGCAATTTCTGGGGGTCCGCAGGGCCCCCTATCCTTCCTCTTTCAATAGGCGTTGGCGGGAATTTGAGTTAAAGGGGGTGACGCTATTTGCACCCCTGTTTTACTACACGCAGGGACGCTGAAGCAAGGGAGAGGGGTGAAAACGAGGGTACCCCTTAACGATTTGAAGGCTCCATTTAGCCCTTGCCTCCTATTGAGCTCATTACACGTCGGAAAAATTCAGAAAAATTGGAGATGCTCTACAGGTCGAGGACTTCCTATCCATCCATTTTCTCGCTGAAAATAAAATTATTGGGGAGCGTTAAAAGGAGATCTTGCCCTCAAACATGCTGGGAGCCTCTTTAACGCTTGTTCGTTGTACAACCAATGGTGAATTCACAAGGAGACCGCAGACTTCACTGTAGTACAGTGGTAAATTCGTTGGGTGATGATACCGGCGACCTGAGTTCGAAACTCGTCTGCATCGGGGTGGGGGGGATTTTTCTTTATTTCTTTGCCTAGCTACCTGGGCTTGTAGGTAATGGGCTTCGTTCCAACTTTAATATAACCTTTACAATTCAAAAAAAAAATTATCACAAGGAGACCTAAGGGTGTGCTGTATCAAGGCTCATTGCTCCACAACAATTATCGAGGTTGATAAAATTATCCGGGGATGCTAAAAAATGAAATTGCCCTTAACTATGAAGAGAATTTCTTTAGCACTTGCTCACTACCCATGCACCATGGAAGGCCCGATTAGACCAAGGGGTGTTCACATGGAGACGTCAGGCATGTGGGAGCACACGTGGCAAAAGATCAGAAGCAAGGATGAAAATTGTCAGCGTACATGACCATCAGGCAGAAATAAAGACAGAACGAAGCAACTATGCAGCAAGGAATTGTCTTAGGCTCACATATTTATGCTTTCCAAGCAACAAAGTATCGTTCCGTGTAAAGCATGGGACTTAATGTAGATGGTAGATTTTGAGCAAGGGCAAATATGTCAAAAAAAGATAGACACCCGAATCTGCGAACAAGAATATTCCATGAAAAGCCTCAGTATAGGGAATCATGATAAGATCCGCCAGGGTTAGTCGTAAAACTTCCATATGATCATGACCTTACAAACATGGTCATATGACAAGGGCACCTGTGTCAAAAAGGCATCAGAGTGACGAGAAGGCATCAAGGTGTTAAGTTGTCATTAGGCATCGCTAAGTCATGAAGATGTCGCTAAGCCACGAAGACGTCGCTAAGCCATGGAGGCGTCGCTGAGACATGAAGGCGTCGCGTAGTCACAGAGGCGTCGCATAGTCGCATAGGCGTCACGTAGTCGCATAGGCATCGCGGAGTCGCAGAGGCGTCGAGTCGCGGAGATATCACAAAGTTGCAAAGACGTCAGAGAGAAATGGTCACATCACATCGGCCAGGCCAGGTCACGTGACAATTATACCTTGAGTTGGGGAGGCTACACAGGTGAAGCGACCATCATACGACAAAAGAGCAAGAGGGGGCAGAACCTAGGGTGTGAGTCAGCCCACTGAAGTTCAATAGCCCCGTAGCACAAATAGACCTAGCAGACTCGTTCAAATGGAGACCACTATTCCTGGACGAGCTAGACTACTTACGAACAAGACGCGATGAGCACGTACTACTCTAGCCTCATTTACTAGTCTACTCTAAGTACAATTATGATTAAATAATGCTTATATTATTTGATTGTGACAATCTAAACGATGAAATGATCTTTGAGGATCCTAGTCGAATAACGATGATGTGATCTTTGTGGATCTTAGTCGGTGATGAAGTGATCTTTGAGGATCCTAGTCGATGATGAAGTGATCTCTAAGGATCCTAGTCAATCTAGGCAGGTGAGATTACACTCATCAACAAGCCTATAAACGCTAGTGGCACTGATCCCCCACATAACAAGGATGTTTATCCTCTTATTCACATATTGGCTCTATGTGACTGACGAAGTGGCCTTTAAGGGGCCTAGTCAATGACAAAGTGGTCTCCGAGGACCCTAGTTAACCTTGGACGGATGAGATCGAACTCATCAACAGGTCCCCACCTGGATAGATGAGTGTACCTTCATTAACAAATCCACATGCACAGGGTGAGATTGAACATACCAACAGGTGCACACTACGCTCAGGCATGCAAACCGACCACAAGTTCACTAAGGGGCACGCTGTCACATACTCTAGCCACAAGCTCGCTGTAAGGGCACGCTAGGCAACTGCTGAAATACACGAACTAGTCACATGCTCATTAAAGGGCCCATTAGTTAGTTGATTCAACGATTAGGTTTAGGGTTTGCTTTGATATCCCTACCTTCATGCGTTCACACTAGACTTGCAGTTAGAGAAGGCTAACAGTCCAGATAAAGTCTTCCTTGATAATCGTCGAGAATATGTTATCCAAACAAACTAGGGATAGGCTTTATCCTAGTTTCTCCGTAAGACTAGCTAGTCAAATTCTAAAGTCTTATCTTTCCAAAAGAATAGTTGTTCACGTGCTTAAAGACTAGGCAAGTCATCTATAGTCATCACCGCCAGTAGAAAAGATTGGTCAAGAGATGATCACCTCTCTAAGACGATCCGACTCGGCACGGCGACGACACGGTCTACAACTACACGTTCGACCTCGATGGTCGAATACAACCAAGTGCAACTCATACTCTAAGATGACTTGAACAGAATCAGTCATTGCCACAACGATATGGCACATACACGAAGGCAAGTTCGTCGCAATGGGGGGATATACTCAAGGGTTATGGTTTGGCGGTCTACAACAAAGGAAAGAAGAATTAGAAAAGGAAACGTGACTATTAGCAAGAGGGGGAATTCCTGGTCTTTCTTTGTTTGACAAAAGAGATTACTGTATCTTCACATCTCCAGATAAGCCCTAATCCTTGAACTAATTACGGATCGGGTGTAACTTTTCCACTATAAATAGCTGCCTTTATTCTCACTTTAGATAGAACATTCAGAACTTCTTTCAGAATACTCAGTATTTTTCTCTCTTGCCGCTTTTCTCTGAGAGAATACTAACTTCATCAAGTTCTGAAGGAAAGTGAATAGAGAAACTATACATAGCCAGAAACACCATCATCTGTGATTCAGCCGCCATTGAATTACATTTGATTCATCTTCATTTCCTTTGTTTCCCTCCCTTAAACCACCCCATATCCTCTCGCTGCGACTAAAGCACTGCTGCAACGGTCAGTGTGCCTGATTTAGGCCGGCGGTGTTCGAACTTGACCTCTCGCACTCACATCATACATCCACACACACACCACAGATCTGTCTATTTTCTGATCTACCCTCTTTATTGTTTTGACCCCAAAACAGCTAGCAAGATGCGTGGGAAGCAAAGAAGCGGATAAATTACTGACACAGGTTCACCAAGAAACATGTGGACACTCGGGAATAATTCCTCTATATCGACGACTACAAATGAAGGGGTTTATTGGCCCGAAATGGCAACCCAGGCCGCCGCATTACAAACCAATTGCTCTGAATACCGGTCACCACCACAACCGTCAGAAGTTTGCACGATCGAGGAACCCGACTGGAGACAACCTTACATTAATTACCTAAGGAATGGTCAGTTACCGGGTGACGAAGTCGAAGCTCTCGCCATAACAAAAAATGGCCGCGTGGTTTTTCATCACTGATGGTGTATTATATAGAAGAAGTTTTAACAACGGAGCCCTGAGATGTTTAAGCGGTAAGGAAGCGCGAGTAGTAATGGAAAAGTCTCATGAGTCCGAGCATCAGGGAAAACGAAAATTGTTTTTACACATTCACGAGGGAGTCTATTATTGGCCCACAATGGAAGCGGACACGGCTGAGTATGTTAAAAGGTGCTCTATCTGCCAGTTCCACGGTAAGGCAATACAGGCGCCGCACAAGGAGTTGCACAGTGTGGTAGCACCATGTCCTTTTCACAGTTGGGGTCTAGAATTAATCGGTCCCATCAATCCCCTATCCTCTGGACGACACAAGTATATTATAACTGCGACGGAATACTCGACCAAATGGGTAGAGGCAGCGCCACTACGAAACTACAAGGGAGAAACCATTACCGTGTTTATCAAAGAACACATCATTTGCCGATTTGGCGCACCAATGATAATTATTTCGGACAATGGAACATTGTTTATTAATCAACAGGTAGCCGACTTGTTAGCCAAATACAATATAAGACATCACTCGTCCATAGAATATTACCCTTAGGTAATGGGTTGGCAGAATCAACTAACAAAACGTTGTTGCGCATCTTAAGCAAGACTGTGCATGATCACCATCAGAGTTGGCATGAGCAGCTTCCTCTGGCACTATGGGCATACAAGATCTCCAAACGCAGTTCCACAGGAGCGTCTCCCTACTCCCTAGTATACGGAGAAGACGCTATCCTACCAGCCGAGGTAGTTGTGCCGTCTGCAAGGGTAGCTGTCGCTAGTCACAGCGAGACCGACGACGTTAGCAGAATCGCACATCTAGATGTGCTCGCGGAAAGAAGGGCTAGGGCAAAACGTTTTGCTAAGGCTTATAGGGAAACCAAGGCGCGCTATTATAACAAGAAGGTAGTACTGCGGAACTTCGAAGTGGGTGATCTCGTATTGAAAATTGCGAAACATGTGCGAAGGAATACCAAAGCGGGAATATTTGCTGCCAACTGGCGTGGACCTTACATTGTGCGAAAAGTCGCTATATGAATGGAAAGGAGATCAGGACGCCCATAAACGGCAAGTGGATCAAGCTTTATTTTAGCTAAAAGGTGTTGACGTGTTAACCGGGCGATCTCTGGTTCAAAGGGAGGTGTTCGTTTTAAATCTTTGATTATTTATCTTTTAATGTATGCAAAGGAGCGCATGGAAACACTGCCTAGTTTGTTTGATAATAAAACTCGGAAGAGTACATAGCACGCGCATCCTATCCTTTTTGCTCTAAAACATCTACATTTTTTTTTAAAGGGCAATGAAAACCCTAGAAGGCACGCCATGAAAATGTTGCCTAAGGAGCGCACTGAACACGCTGCCTTTGAATTTAACTTAACAAAGGGTAGTGAAACCCAATATACCGATCAGCTAAACAAAAGGGCACTGAATACCCTAGAAGGTGCGCCATGAAAACGTTGCCTAAGGAGCGCACTGAGCACGCTGCCTTTGAAATTAACTCAACAAAGGGTAGTGAAACCCAATATATCGATCAGCTAAAACAAAAGGGCACTGAACACCCTAGAAGGCGCGCCATGAAAACGTTGCCTAAGGAGCGCATTGAACACGCTGCCTTTGAAATTAACTCAACAAAAGGGTAGCGAATCCCAATATTATGATCAACTAAACAAAAAGGCAATGAAAACACTAGAGGCGCGCCATGAAAACATTGCCTAAGGAGCGCACTGAACACGTTGCCTTTGAAATTAACTTAACAAAAGGGTGGCGAAACTCAAGCGTCTATCCTAGAGCGGGCGTCACGAAATCATTACCCAGGATGCGCAAACATATCATGACGCTAACATATCATAGTGTGAAATTACTACATAACGGTTTTAGCAAATGAAGGAGGCATAAAGGAGTATATCATAACGTGATTGATTCATAACTAGAGGTACATATTGCAAACATTCAACGCACGAGATGCGTCAAGACAAGCAGTAAATAGCAAAATACTAAAGATTGGCCAAGTCAGTTTCACAGTCCACTACGCGGCCCGTTATAAACTCAACTGTTTCTTTCGCATATTGCGCGTAATTTTCCTTTTCGGACAGCTCTCGGACAAGGTCGTTATAAAGACGACGCGCTTTATTCATCAACTCACGACCCGCGTTTGATCGATGAATTAATCTCATGGTTTCCTGCAGATCAGAAATACAAGTGGGAAGATCTGCACATTGTTTGTCATGTGCTTGGAGTAGACCCTCCGTTTCATGTAAGACTACGCGAAGTCGTTGTAATTTCTTTTCTAAACCGACATGAGCTATAGAACCGGGAACATCAGGAAAGCCAACACCCACAAATCATCTTGCGAAGCCATTCCGTACAACAAAAGTTTGGGTAACATTCTTACTTATACTAGTAAAGTAAAATTGTTGCATTTAAAGCAGGACGGCCGCCCGGGCATGACAGCCACGTGTTAAAATTATCGAGAGTTCATAATGAGCCATACGACATCTACAAAGATAAAGAAAACATAAAAACTTATCCATACGCTGGCGCAGCTCAGTTTCATTTTTTGAACCAAATTGAACTCACGGGGCGAGGCCCGCGGCATACACGGCTTCCCACTCAGCATGATGCTCATCCCAGACTTGTTGAAGACCTTCGTAATCTTCTCGCCGATGTGTAACCAATAATTACGCTTCTTCTTTGACTGACTCTAGCCGCCCAATCTCCCGGTCAAGATCCAAGGGAGTGGCAACACTCGGAGTAGAGGTTAAGGTAATGAAATAACCACGAAACGGAAAGCCATTATAGCCAAGAATATCATAGCAAATTTTAAGGAAACTACAATAAAATGAAACGCAAGAAAGATTGTAACAAGTATATACAGATATTCATTAATTATCGCATTTATTACTATACAACTTCCAAGGATTTATTACCTTTTCAAATTCCTGGCTAAGAACTATCTAGAAACTTATCGACGACGAAACCCGCGAAGCAACACATAAGTATGGTCAAGAGACGCGTCTATAATACGCAACGCGCGCCCAAGCTCGTACACGTGAAGGGTAGAAAATACTCGTCGAGATCTACACTCTCGATGGCACACTAATAAATCTTCAGAAGGCTCGCATCCATTCAGCCTCGACCTTTCCACTAGGGAATTACCTTAGGAAAATTCGATACATGCATCATCGGACAACCTCTCGAAGTGTAAAAACACAAACCGCAGCGCAAAACTAGCTTTACGTAAAGTGAGGATCTCTTGCATGGGCATCTCCCGCGTTAAAGCCATCGATGTCCTCTTTAAAACCCTTTGCATAGCCACTCAATATATAAAACATACACTTGATAATCAGCAAACCTATATATATATATATATATATATAAAAAGAATCATAAACAATAAAGCAGAGTTAATGTCTCCATGAAATTCAAGAATAAACAATCAAACGAGTGTCCAGTAAACCTCACTACACTCAAAAAAAATGGGTGGGGGTGGGGTTAAAATTAATTTTTTTTTTTTTAGCACCATCAAGAATCTTGGACAGTAAGCTCGACAAATTCTCTCTGTTTGGCTTCAAGATCACGACTAACTCGGTCCGCGGCTTGCTGAGCTTTACCCAAAGCACTCGTCGCAACGTTAAATTCTTCGGCTATCCTATTTTGTTCCGCTTTTTTCGTTGTAACTTCCGCGTCCAGGCGCGCCTTCTCCTTCTCAAGTTTCTTGACAAGCGACAGAAGCTTTGATGTTTTAGGGTCGTGCTTGGCTCTTACCTCCTTCATTAGGTCAAGTAACCAGGAAACATTGGAGCGCATGAAATCAGCCGTGCTAAGAGTAAAACTCCAGTCTGAAAAATTTACCGCTAATGCAGGATTCCTTTCAGCGTCAGCCAGACCCACCGCCAAGACTAACAAATCCTTCACCATTTTTACTTGCACCTCCGCGTTGAGCATAGTTGAAATTTCCTCGGTGATGAAATGACCATGATATTTCAGAATCTCCGAGTACGACTTTACATACTCTGCGGGGACCCAGAAACCTTCTACCAACTCATAAGCAACAACTTCATTGACACCAATCTGGGAGCGGTCATAAACTTTACCAAATTGGGGCAGCGGGGCAAAATTATTGGTCATGGTATGCACAGGAGAATGATTGTTCCCAGTGACCACGGGAGAGCGATGGATAATATTTACATTCCGACTCGGTAACAAATTCCTTAGTGGCTCGGCGTCCTTGTTCGCGCGCTTGCCCATATCCAATTCCTACAAAACAATTTCAGTAAGTACGCACCACAAACTAAAGCTATCTTTTTTATCAAACCAACAATTTCACAAGACCAACCAACCTTATCAGAGGATGATGTCGACGCGTCTATCCTTGGTTCAGGATCGCTATTATAGTCACTCGAGGATCTCTCAGACGAATCACCACTTGGAGAGCCTAATATTAAATAAAAAAAATCACGAAAAATAGAAGACTACTCAGATGTCCAGTATAAAAAACAGGAAGAATTACAAGGGATATAAATAGGTTTCATGTCTGAAAAAAAGGGGGGTTATAAAGTAAATGCACACCACGTATTACAATTAAATACGTACCTGAGTCAGAGGGCATCTGAACAGAAACTGATGGGACCGTATGACGCACCTTCCGACGCCGACGAACTATACGATTCCAAAATTTTAGATGGAGTGTGCATAGGATTAACTTTATTACGATTGACAGCAAGAGCCAATGGCCTCATACTGGATATCTTCATCACGCCCGCGGGTTTAGGACCAATAGTCAGATTTGCGCGCTTATACGTTTCTACAAAGGCTGGATTACTCGAGCAAGTGGGACGTTGCTTGGTAGAAGG
>JAJJMA010187840.1:0-11380 GCA_023529015.1 Papaver nudicaule | reverse complement strand
TATACTTATGAAATTCATCCATTACCTTGAAATCATCACGTATAGGTAAAGTTGATGGGTTTCCCCTAGCCTCATGCAAACATGCAGTCATTTGCCGAATGGCTTCCGCAAGCGCTTGATTCCCATCCTCACCATTCACATTAGTATCATCATTGTTTTCTGATCCAGGCATATCCTATATAGGATATAACAAATTCATCAAGTTAGCTAAATATATAACTACTAGTATATACAGTTCAGCAATGCCAAAGAAAATTCAAGCCAAAATTTCAAGTAACACAACAATTTCATAGCAACACTCAAGCCAACGATTCAAGCAACATAACAAGCAATCAAGCAATGAGTTTTTCCAAGATAAAATCAACCTAGGGTCCCATGTAAGATCTAAACCAATGCTCTGATACCATCTGTAATGACCCGTCCCTCCACCGATACTGTCCCCTCTTAACCACTGCGGTCATCCGGCAGTGTGGGGTTTTCAAAGGGCGCCGCTGCGGTCATCCGGCAACAACTTCCCGGGAGGTCACCCATCCCTGGACTACTCCCGCCCGAGCACGCTTAACTGCAAAGTTTTTCCAACTGCTGAGTTAATTATGCTTGAAAAGGCCTCGGTGTTATGGTATTATTACTTCCAAATGTCGACATCAGCTTTGACACTGTCAACATCACTTCGTAAGGATTATTTGGATTGGTAAGATCTATATCTTAGGTGGAAGTGGGATCAGGTCCAAGCCTTGAGTGTTAAGCTTAAGTGAACACATAGGTTCAAGGACATTCTGAATCATACAATAAAGATATGCCATGGAAAGTATAGTGTATGATTCTCCGTGTAATATCAATGTTGTTCCTCATGAATTCACGATTCCAATGTAGATGATTACATTAATGATATCTGAGAATTCACATCAAACACCAGTAGATACTCGATTGGGTGTGTGATCATGTAGTATATAAATACGAAGATTTAATCACATATAGTATCGTTAGAAATCATGTGTCTACAAGAAAGAGTGAGACGAACCATATTTCTAATGATAACTCAACCAAACTTAGTTGTACATTAAATATGAACTAATTCAAACTTCAAACTCATTAATTCGTTGAAGCACAAATCAAAAAGATAGAGTTTGAACTTCAATATACATTTTATGAAACAACTTTATTTAGGTTTCGAACTCTACATCTTGTGGCAAAAACCCAAAAGTTAGGTTTCGAATTCTAGAATACATACAAACAAAACCAAATTATGGTTTCCAAATTTAAGTTCCATATAGCAAAACCAATACTTGATTTCGAACTTTAGATTTCATGTTCTATTACATTCGTTACAAATGTTTGGTGTAGAACTTGAGAGTCCATGTGGTCAAGCAACGTTTCAGCATCACACCTTTTTGTCCATGACTCACAGGTATATTTCCCGGTTCACATAAACCTTTTGGAATATTTCCCAAGTATTTATTCTTGGACCTTTAGAACTCACATGGTCAAGACACATTGGTCTCGATTCTCAAGTCACTATTAGCCAGCTAACATAGTTTCGAACTCAAGTTTTCTGATGGTCAAAACCTAGATTTAGGTTTCGAACACAAATAGCTTATGGACCAAAACCAGATTATGGTTTCAAAAATTAAAGTATATTTTACCAAAATCCACATTGTGGTTTCGAACTCTAAAGTCCATAAGAAAGAAAACTAAGAATTTGATTTCGAAATCTAAAAGTAATATGGCATTCTTGATCTTCATATATCCAAAACCAAATGTATGATTTCGAACTCTAGAAATCAAAGGCAAACAAAGATATAGTATTCGAACTCAGAAAAGCAGCATGTCGAGTCTACAAAACATAAGTGTGAGTCACGATCTCGATTACTTTAGTAGTTAGTACGTACAAATACATACTAAAAATCCGACAGAGTCAGACAAAGTAAATCGAAACACAACACTATAATGAATATAATCTCGTAAGACTACATATACAACATCATATAGACAGCTATTATCCAACTCGTAGGTTTTAGGGAAAACCATATATCACTTAAAGATAGGAAAAAAAGAAAGCTCTAAGCAATATAGAATGTCATAACTACAACATCGAATACCGCAAGCAATATCGTGGAGTTATATTTTAAGATACATTGATCACAAGTGACCAAGTCATAACGTAAACCTCAAGCATTAAGTTATGTTTTGTCTATGTAGCACAAGTGTAAAAGATAAATGGAATCACGTTATTTAGATTCACTAACCTCTTAAATGCGAAGCTAGATATCCTCGTTTGCTCCTTGATTTTCTTCGACTCTTTAAATGGTGACTATAAATCCCTCCAAACATCTTTCACAACCTAAAGCTTACTTAATGAAGTCTTTACCTAATGTGTGTTTCAAGTGGTCGAGTTTTGATCACTAAACTTGACAGCTAAGACATACCAACACTTAGTGAGGTTGACCGAGCCATGCTCTAACAGACAGTGTCCTAACTGACATTGTCAAAAGCTTCTTAGATATCCGATTTGCATAAGATTCCAAGTACTCCACTTTTTAATCTGGCATCAACCAGTTCACCTGCAATTATAACGCCATCTAAAATCTGTTTTTCTTTAATGAAAGCATCTTGTGTTTTAGAAATGAGTTTAGGAAGTACAATCTTGAGTCTTTGTGTAAGTACCTTAGAGATTACCTTATAAACACTACTCACTGGACTAATTGGCCTGAAATCTTTAGGTTAACCTACTTGATCTTTTTTTGGTATCAAACTGATGAATGAGCAGTTTGTTCTCCAGTTCATACTTTTCTCCATTTGGAATTCCATAACCATAGCCATAAAATCAGTGTTAATCACTCCCCATGCTATCAATGAAACTAAAAATGGAAGGCCTAGGCTAATAGACTACATGGAAGCCAGGTGAATAGAGTAACAAAAGCCATCAAGACTCGAGTAAACATATATCCCCGAAAGTAAATTAAAGTTGAATAGTGTATTAGATTAAAATGGTAATGTGTGAATACTGAATGAACCTTAAGAAGCAATGGGAAATATAAAAAGGAAACAACCTAAACAAGACTGACAATTGATGTAATGTTTAAAATAACTTAAATTTAAAGAGGGAGGATCCGTGGACAAGTTTAGATAGACAATATCTTCAAATTTCGACACCATTGTTTAAAGCTATGATTTTGGTAAAATATTTCTCTTGTAAGGCTCTACAATCCTACAATAAATAAGCACAAGCCGAGATACCAAACCTCATCATCTACCAATTTTAATTTCAACTGTTAATTTTCAACGGTTGATTTTCAAAGTGTTAGATGGTGGTGTTACACATTTCGGTTTGTGCTAAGATTGTAGAGCCTTGCAAGAGAAACGTATCACTAAAATATTAGTTTCAAATTCATTGTTTTTTTAGTTTAATAAAACAATGGTGTCAAAATTATAAAATATTGTTTATCTAAGCTTGTTCAGGGATCCTCCCTCAAATTTAAATGCTGTATAAGATGCAAGTTGTGAAGGAGGGTGTGAACTATTCCTTCACTATGGGCTTAGCTAACTGCCCACTGCACTAAGTTGCAATTTGCAAAGAAAATGCTAGAGAGAGAGAAATGTAGGCCCAAAATGATGCGAAGGGAAAATGCTAGCGGTGTTACCCGATCCTTCTTCTTTCTAAATTAGCTCCAACACAAACTGTTTCAACTATTCAATAGATGCCTGACACTATTCAATTGATATGGGGTGCACCATTAAGATCAAAAATGGGTCTCGACCACTTTATTTTCCGCAACTCTCTCTCTCTCTCTCACTCTCTTTATATTTGCTCTACCAAATAACTCTCCACATCTAGCATTTTCCAGTTGACAACTAACACTGACACAGTGACACTATATTATGTGCGCCGCTGGTTTTGTGCAGTATGCTCTTTCTAGACAAGTACATGTGCTGCCTGCTTTTGACCAACCTAACATCAATGTTTCGACTAGCAGTCCAGGTGTTCTCCTCACCCAAGGGCACCACCAGCAGTTAACCCTCCTTTATAGATTCGTCATGCAGTGTTTTACATACGGGATAGTAATCATTAGTCTGAAGAACCCTCTCGAATTGGGAATTGTCAGCAGCAAAACTAAAAATAAAGGCAGAGGTTAAACGTGAAATCAACCGTCTTTAAAGTCAGCATGAACAGGTGGAAGAAGTTTTATCAGCATCCTCTCTCATTACATCACAGAATCGACTTACAGACAACCACTACGTGGGATTCTATGTACGAATTCAAACTCCACTGTACTACTGTTTTCACCCCTTCAAAGAACATGAATATATGATGTAAGTCACAACAAGCCTACTGAAACCTTAGCTAAGATACAACACACTCAATTCCCATTTCCTCCTACTCATTAGTTCTACGCTTCTACTAGTGTACATACATTAAATAATAATATTACAATTGGACTGATCAAACAATACATAGTGAGTTTTGGTTATGCTTGTGATTTTCCTCTCCCTCTGCCTCTTCGGCTAGATTTTCCAGATTTCTTTTCTTCTTGCGGTTGTTTCCCCACCAAAGTACTGTTTGACTTCCTTGAAGTTGGTTCAAATTCAATCGAGTGCCCACTTGAACTGGTTTCGGGACCTATGGCACCACCATCTATTTCTTCATCACCGTCATCTGGAATCTGAACCGCAGCTTCGCTTGAAGGCTCACACGTCTCCTCTTCCAACAGGATGAGGCCTATTCCCAACCTGCTCTCGCTAGACCCCTCATTTTCTGGTCCTACATTCAATCCTGCAGACAAACTGAATAGAACAAGTGTTGTTGAAGCTTCATTCTATGGCAGTAATTTAGCAACTAAAATGCAATTCCATTAGACTCACCTTGATGCCGATGGAGGAGCACCATTTGAAGTAACTCTATCAGTTGTCCCATTAATTTCCTTTGACGGATTTAATCCTACTGGCCGTCTTGAATCTGAAATATAGTAGCAGAGTTTGCAGAATTAAGAATATATGCGAATACAAACAAACTCTAATACTAAAACACACCAGCGAATACAAACAAACTCTAATACTAAAACACATCAGCTCATTATTAACATGGATGACCCAAAATTCTCTAATTTACAGTATCAACTTGGCCACTGAGGGATATGTACTTTATAGATGGTGTTTATCATGTAAAACTCATAACATTAACAGTAGATTATGTTGAACTTTAAAATGATACCAACAATCATCTGTTAGTGCAATCTTTAGAGTCAGGATCAAGGAAGCATGAAGCATAACCAGCGACAACCACCTTGGTTCCCAATGGGAAACCTCAGTTATGCGTTTCTCACCAAATGCTTGCAGTGTACAAAGGTAAAATAAACAATATAACCTAGATGTTCTATGTAATAGTTTGAGAAAGGATAGGAGAAGACGAGAGCCTGTTTTGACAAAAGGTTTTATTCTGCAAAAACCTGGCCCACATAGTTTGTTAGTGTCCCTTTCTATAAGAATCTAACCAATATTCTTTTTTTCTACAAAAAATTATCTTTTTTTTTACAGGTTTCTCTTATTCACATATGCATATATTTGGAAACATGCTTCCATCACACTACTTGCTTCTGTCCCTTCCGTCCTCGCTCCCGCTTCTTGCTAGTTTTTAACATCAATATTTTCTTTAACTGCCTAATAGAACCTAAGATAACAATATTTTCTTTAGCCCTTTATTACTTCAATAGAACAAAACAAAGATATCTGAAATTAACAAGAAAATAGAAATTTCAGTGAGCAAAATTGCAGGACGACTAACGTACCGTCAGTGTATTCCGTTTCCATCACTTCGGATGTGTTGTTGACTCGAGCTGATCCTTCCACCGATTCCTTAAAGCGGGGATCCTCCAAATCCTTCACATACATGATCATTAAGTAAGTAACAGTAATAAACTTCCAAACCTAAAACACATAAAATCCCCCTTCATATTTCAAAACATAAACAAATTAAACCTGATCAGCACGGACTAAGGAAGTAGTTTCATTTACTACCCCATCATTTTCCATTATCATTGTAGCTTCTTCAGACTTCAAACGCACTCTTCGTAATTCAGCAAGGATCTCCTGTGAGTCGTTGACAATAGGGCTTCTTCTGATGAACTGTACATGAGTTTTAATGAAATTAGAACATAGAGCTAAAATGAAACTACATAGTGAAGCAATAATGGCAATCTCAAACCATATGCAGAATGCTTCCTAAGTTGCCCAGCTAATTATTCGCAACATGAAATACTAAGAATAATCAGAATAAATCATAAAAGAAGCACAAGATTGTTTTGTAAGTATGTAGAATCAAAGGAAAATAAGCAATCAGGAAAAGAAAAGGAAAACATCTGAGATCCCATCTTACGAGTCACTGGTGCGAGTTATCTAACTAACGGAGCTTGGCAATAAGTCGTCCAATCACATGCACCCATCCCCAAAATAAATAATACTCATCTAATTGTTGATCATAATATTTATATCAAGTAGAAACCGTCTTCAAAGGGAATAAACTTTATTACCCCAAGAAATTACAATATAACAGTATACTAGTTACAAACATTGTTCGTAAAACAACAAACTTTACCAAACCAGCTGCAAAAGGAGACTTCCAAGATGACGTTCCTAAAAGTAAGTTAAGACATGTTGCTAAGTAAAATCACCCTTGACATGACTTAGGCTTTACAATTCACAAAAGTTCATACCCCAGTCTGTTGATTTTCAAGAAAATAAAGATATAAAGAGTATGACAGCTCTAAACCAATATGCATTCCAGGCTGTTATTCGCAAATGTTAGATAAGAAGTTCAAAGGAAAAATATCATCACAACCACAAATTTATTCAGCTTAAGAAAATTGAAGTAGTATTCATAATATGCAACAAAGGGTAATTATAAAAAAGAAGGTAATTAGAATGGAACCTTTGATGCCGACATAGAATGACCACCAATGGGGGTCTCCTCTTTAAGAAAATGCATCCGAATTGGTGACGGTGTTCTGAATCCAACATGGCTTGATGATGGAGAAGCCCATGGAGGCCTGGATCTCATATATGTCTTCGCCATCAGCACTGGAGAACTCACATCCCCATCAGTGACCTGCACATAAAAAGATGCCCCGTAAAAACTGAAGTTCTACCTACTATAAAAGACACAAAATTAATTAAGAGCACAACATAAGCAAGATCACCAACATTTGAGTTCTTAAAAGGGCTAGTTGCGAGGGCAAAAGGGTTATTTTCCAACTTCAGAGATGACTCGGACTTCTTTTCCTCTAACCATTTCTTAGCCTCCATTATAGCTGCATGGTGACGAGCAAGAGGCCCGGAAGAAAGAGAATCTACACCTTCACTGGCATTTCCACCCTCCCTGGAGGCATGACTCTCGACAACTCGTGATTGAATAATGTTTGTTAATCTGTTGCATTCATCCCTGGTGATATAAAAAAAGAACCACATAAGAGGGCAAACAACCAGTGGAAACAAGGTATTTTTCTATCTATCTCAAGCTTTCTTACAATGTCCAATACACAACTCACACAACCTGGTGACGTTTAACATTTTCATCTAGAATACTTTATTTTCTACTGTAATTTACCTCAAACCTATGATCACTCACATTACCTTGTAAATGTTTCTTGCATAAGTAACCTTTCAATTTTAAGCTTGGCTTCACTCCTTTGCCCAACTGTTAGTGGCTGCGTCTCGAGGTACTTTGTTCCATAAGATTCTATAGTCTGTGAACATATGAAAAACAAAGGGGAATGACTACAAGCTCACAGCTAATACCAAAAAGAAATTTCACAATTAGAGAAAGTACCTTATTTATACCATTTGACCCTTGTGAATTATGATCATTGTTGTCATCACTATCACCCTCTGCTCAAAAAAAAAAACAAGAACTTATGCCATAAACACCAAGATTTCAAATTAAAAACAAGATTTGCTTTCTCTACACAAATAATCCAAATAAAGACTGTAATAATATACTGTATCATGCCAAGACTAACTATTAATCAACTGAAGCATTTTATTATCAACTGAAGCATTTTATTGAAGCATTTTATTATCAGCACATATTTGATATCTTTCCAAATAAAGATATAAAGAAGTCGATTGCGGGCAATTGATACAGCAGGCAAGACTTCTAATGGACATCCAAATAAAGATAAAAGCAGAAACACATCTTGACCAAATTCTTTCCCAAATACACACAATAGCCCGCCATCGACTTCCTTATATCTTTATTTGGAAAGATATAAGCAGGCAATTGAAAGAGCCTCGACTTCCTTATGCCAAGACTAATTAACTGTAATAATATTCCAGATATTAATCAACACAGATTTGACATCAAAACCACCTTGACTAAATAACAACAGCTACAATTACTATACAGAACAGATAACAAGAGTGGTATAAAATACAGCTTTACTATTCCAGTCCTCGGTTATAAAGAATGATCCAGGTGCAAACTAAACATATTCATTCGAGATACAATTCTGGTTTTATAATATCAACTAAAATGTTATGCTTGTCATTCCAGTGAGAACAAATTCCAAAAACACTAGGGGATACATGCGATGAAGAGGACACATACCAAAAAACTGGAGATTTTTACTGAAACAGAAACACATCGGATCTTTCACGAAGTACTGAAAGAAAGTCTCAGACCTCAGCTAGATCAGGCTGATAATAAAATTTTCTGCCATCGATTATTAATATGAAGATATCGTAATAAAGCAAGGCTTCCTTTAACCAAATCTTACTGTCCAGGGAAAGATATAACAACATGCAGTACCCAACGCTCTTGATCTAATATAAAGTCTTACTAATTCGAGGTAGGAAGAATACTTGTTTATATGGTGGTATAGACTGGAAAGTTTGTAGAGAACTCCAACCAGTAACTGTTTGTATAATCTACATGTCTTATACAATATAACTAATATTAGGCTAATGAGAAAGAAAAAAAAAACACCAAATCAGTACTTTATGATCTTTGATTGCTCTTATAGTAAATTAAGTACATGACTACAGACTAACTCTAATAAGCAATAACAAGACCCACAGCACCAAATATTCAACCTTAGAGGAACTCTATTACGCAGAGGAGTGTATAGAAGCTAAGTCATTATTTGGCGTGAAATCATCAAATAGTGACTGAGTACCCTTAGGCACAAAATGACCGGTCAAATTTTGTGGCCTCGATAGGTGATTAGCAACAGATTTGGAATGGCTTACTGAACATTGAAGTATGAATGAAGTAAAGTTGAAGCATAGTCGACGATGCAACAAAATCATCAACTGTTCTCTAAAATTATAATGAATGGCCTGGATATGTTTCCTATGATTCAAATTATAATGAACTCTCTGTACATTTATAGTTATTAAGTTAATACTAAGAACAAATTCCAATAACTAATGAACTCTCTACATTTACTTTATGATCTTTGATTGCTGTATAGAAAATTAAGCACATGACCGTGCAGACTAACTCCAATAACAAGCCCGACTGCACCAATTATTCAACCTTAGAGGAACTCTAATACGCAAATGAGTGTATAGAAGCTAAGTCATTATTTGGCATGAAATCATCAACTGTTCTTCTCTTAATAATCTCACAAAAGATAGGTGCGTGGAACATGACGAAAAATGTGACGTTTCCTATGATTTAAATTATAATGCATTCTCTATCTTTACAGTAAATATTATTCTAACAACAAGAACAAGGTGATACAAAAAACCAACAGCTCATGGCTGTGGAAAAGTCTGTCCTTGGGTCTTAAGATTGCTAAGGATGTGGGAGTCTGGGAGGTTGATTTGGTCCCATAATTGAAAGACATGATATTGCTCCTATTCATTGACAATCTCTGCACAAGGTTAATGAAATCACTGACATTAGCACTAAAGGAATGGAACATGAGTTTCATACCTAGAGTAGTTGAAAACATCTTACGGATAGACATTTCTCACAATTTAGATCAGACAGACAAATTCATCTGGCCTTTAACTCCTACAACCACTTAGTCTTGGGTGGGGACAGAACCACTCAAACCAGGAGGGGAACTGCTATTTGGAAACACATTTGGAGCTCGGATTTACTACCTAGAGTGCAGGTATTCATATGGAAATCATACCAGGATATTGTACCAGTAAATGCAACGCTAAACCTTATAATACCATCAATATTTCCCTTGTGTAACCTGTGTAAGAACAGTGAGAAAATCTCACCGCATCCTCTCCTTCACTGCCCTTTCAGCAAGGCAGTCTGGTTTGGTTTAAACTGCAATATGAGCGAATTTCAAGGCATGAACTTAAACAGTGGGTGAAATCGTGGTTTACTAAATAGCATTAGTCAATGTGGAACGGTGTGCAAGTCTGTTGGCTCATATGGATGGCTTGTTGCCTTAAAACTTTTCAAAATGACAAGAACAATCACTTTTCCATAGCCATATTAAAACCCACAACTTACAGAACCATTGAACAACTCATTAACAGACAACCTTCCTTAAGCCAAGTCCAACACCAACAGACAAGGTCTAAAACACCAAACTCAACCATAGGGATTTACTGCTAGTTGCTTTCACAACAAACTATGGCAGGTGTTATACTTCTCATGAATGATGAACAAGAACAAATCGAAGGCGCAAGGGCCTTCACAAGCAGAAAAACAACTATAGGTGAGGACAGGACTCTAGGGATGACCTAGGCAATGAAATGGCAGCAACAAAGAAAGAAGAGGACCTGCAATGTTGCAGTGCAGGACAAAAAGCTGGAACAGAAATGGCTATTCAAAGTGGAAGATCCCAAAACTTCTGGTAATTCCCTACGGCAAAACTGGTTACCAAAACTTAAAACTCTATCTGATCTCTGTATTGCATCCTTAAATGTAAGCAACACAGGGATACCACAAACTGAATATTGCACTTGTGCAGAGTTTAATTAAGCACATGACCGTGCAGACTAACTCCATTAACAAGCCCGACTGCACCAAACATACAACCTAGGAATTCTAGTATGCAGAGGAGTGCATAGAAGCTAAGTCATTATTTGGCGTCTAATCATCAACTGTGCTTCTCCTAATAATCTCATAAAAGATAGTTGCATGGAACATGGACAGCAATTAAAACGAAAAATGCTATGTTTCCTATAACTCACATTATAATGAACTCTCTACATTTACAATAGTTATTAAGTTAATACTAAGAACAAATTCCAATAACTAATACAAAAGACAGAAACCTAATTTCAAAATTTTCTCTTATAAATAACACAATTTGAAACATCAATCAAGTTAAGGAGGAAAATTTTTAAGCATTTCTATCATAGATTAGCTAACGTTTTACATACCTTATCAAAACCACTAAAATCCCTAAATAATCTC
>JAJJMA010187827.1:0-12780 GCA_023529015.1 Papaver nudicaule | reverse complement strand
TGTTGAACAGGCGGCTCTGCCTTCGTAGCATTCTTAGGTTGTTTGCGTTTTTCTATTTCATTACATATTATACCTGATACATCTAACATTTCAGTTTAATTGTTGCAAGGATCCAACACCTTATTTGGCGCCTGTTTGTGCTTTTAAGAATGGTGATATTCTTGCAAATACTTGCACGGGATCTGTTATATGTAACCCAAAGAAAGAAGGATTTAGATGGTTGCGGACTTCTTTTAATAATGGGAATAATCACGGATTTACGAATTCAGTAAGTTATACTCCCTCCGTCCCACATAAATTGAGCTAGTTGAGATTTGCACAATTATTAAGGCAAGGAAGAGAGAGTTTTTTTTTTTCATGTTTACCCTCAACTATTGTTATTATCCTACCTCCACTCTCTCTCATGGGACCACTCTTCTTTTAACTTAGAAAGGGTAGTTTTGAAAGTTCATGGTATAAAATAGAACTAGCTCAATTTATGTGGGATAAAATTAAAATAGAACTAGCTCAATTTATGTGGGATAAAATTAAAATAGAACTAGCTCAATTTATGTGGGACGGAAGGAGTATAGAGAGCTTAGTTTCCCTTAATGCAGGTACTTGCGTGAAAATAAGGATTTCAAATAAAAAGACACGTCGGAAGCGTAAAAAGAAACGAGAAAAACTGAGAAAGATTACTGGAACTCATGAAGAAGCTCAAACCCAGAATTAAGTTTTGTTCTTTTTGTCTGTGCACTTCTTAAATTTATGATGATCTGATCAGCATCTTTTTGACACTACGGTAAGTTGTTTTGTTACCTGCAGCCATGAGCACATTATTTGAGTATGCAACTTGCTGCAAATTCTAATTGGATTTTGTAAAGCCTTGTCATTTTTTTTTTAATTTACTTAAGATAGTTGTGTAATGGGAGGTGGATTTCTTAATGCACGGAGCAGTGAGAGCATAAAAATGACTAATTATAACATTCTGGAGTGTGCATAAAATTGGGTTAAGTTACCAATCTCCATCCAGCGTCCAGCTCCAAATTGCCTGGTCTTTCTTTCTCTCATAACCGCAATGTTCCGGCCCTAGGGAAGTACAACTGTAGTAGTCCATATGATTGGAATTATACATAGTGATGTTGTCTCAGGACCACTACTCAGAGCTGTAGTAGTCTATATGAACATTAAATCCATCCAGCATCACAGTCTATCTTTCTCTCATATAACCGCAATTACCTCTGTGGAATACATTTTTGTTTGCTGGTACTGGCAGCAGTAGAATTTGGGTAAAACATTAGTCAAGTAATTTTTAATAGTCTGCATGAATGAATCTACATGGTGTTGTTATCTCAGGAGGGTTGGTCCTAGGGGTGTCAACGGGTCCTATCGGGTCCGGGTAGTATACTACCCAGAACCGGAACCTATTATTTTGATCGGTTCCGGGTCCTATCGGTTCCGGGTCCGGTTCTTAAATTAGTGGACCCAGAACCGGACCCTTTTAAAGAGCCGGGTAATCACCGGATCCGGGTACCCGTCGGGTATCAATAAAACAATATTTCTTTTTCCAAAAAACATAAATATACTTCATTTTTTTATTTTAGTCCAATATATTTGACCATAAAATTATAGTTATTCTTTTTTTAATTGTCAAAGTAAATATTAGTATAACAAAAAATGAAAAACTTAAAAAAATCGAAGTCAAACCTAAACAAATGCCTCAAGTTTTGTTAAAAACACTAGTAAAGTAATAAATAAACGGGTACCCGATACCCGCGGGTACCCGGCGGGTATTACCCGTACGGGTCCGATCGGTTCCGGGTCCGATCGGGTCCTACCCGTCGGGTATTTAAATTGCTAATGGGTCCATATTTGGGACCCAGAACCGGACCCTAATCAATCGGTTCCGGATCGGTTCCCGGTTCTCGGGTACCCATTGACAGGCCTAGTTGGTCCTGTCCTACCTGCTGCACACTTTGAAATGCACCAGAAAAGTAGTCGATCGACTTGAAATCGGAAGGTAAAAGGAATGACAACGACAACTTTGTAAACAAGCGTTAGATTCAAACAGCTAAAGGAAGAAGGCTTCATGATAATCTCAGTTATACAAAATCCTCACTTGAGCTCCCTGAATTCAAAAGCTCATCTGAATCCTGTAGCAATCAATACCAGTCATGTATAGCTCTAGACACACACAATTGCACACACAGATGAGTATAAAGCAAGCACACACAACAACCACAGAAGAATAAAGAAGAAGCAAACCACAATACAGAGATTTATAGTGGTTCGGCAATGCCTACTCCACTTGACGATGATGAACCTTTCACTATGGAAATCTGAAGAACAATTACAAAAACCACACGGTATAGTCCCTTGGCGTTTTCTCTTGTCTCACAACCCTTACAAGAACAAGTCTCAACGTTGTGTAACCTTACGACTAGAAGAAAGCCTATATGTCTCTCCGCCTCTATGCTTGTGTATCCGTGTGTCTAAGACTCAAGAGACTACCACCTATTTATAACCTTCAATACTTGGATGTCAAGTATACTCGTTGTCCAAATCCTAGACGGTTTCCTAACTTCACAATTTCCTTATTCTAACCCAAGTCGGTTTACTTGGTTACCTAGAATAGGACTCTTGCAAGCTTCCTTGTAATAGTGAAAGACTTGATCAACAAATATTACAATTCTCCACCTTTGTTGACAATCTTTCACTCACCACATTGTTCTTCACTTCACGTACTTCATCGTCACCATATTGCACCTTTCGGTGCCTACACTGGTATAGTGTTGATTAAGTTCAAACAATGTTTGAACTTACTAACCAGTACTACCTTCTTAAGCATGTCTGAAGGATTATCCTTTGTGTGAATCTTCAGTACTGAAAACTCTCCACCCTCTACGGTATCTCGGGTAAAATGATACCTCACATTGATGTGCCACGCTCTTCCATGAAAGTCTTCATGCTTCATCAAGTCTATAGCACTCTGACTGTCACTATACACATCTATGCATTCTTGTTTGACTCCAAAAACTCCAATCAAGCCTTTAAGCCAAGTAGCTTCCTTCATGGCCTCATTTACTGCAATTAGCTCAGCCTCTGCTGTTGATTGAGCTACAACTGATTGCAATGACGACCTCCAGCTTATTGGACCACTAGCCAACGTAAACACATATCCTGTTGTTGATCTAAAACGAATCCACATACCCACTTACTTGTGGTTCTTTACCAACCTCTCGTTGATAAACTAACCCAACATCTAGCGTGCCCTTTAGATACCTCAGTATCCCCTTCACAGCTTGCCAATGTTGTCTTCCTGGATTTGCCATAAATCTACTGACAACTCCAACAACTTGTGCAATGTCTGGTCGAGTACAAACCATTGCATACATCAAGCTACCAACTGCACTCGCATATGGAACACGAGTCATGTACTCCTCATCAGCTTCAGTACTTGGTTTCATCTTCATGGACAACTTCAAATGACCACCTAATGGTAGACTCATAGGCTTTGAATCTTTCATTCCAAACCTCTCCACAATCTTCTCCAGATATTGTCTCTGTGTGAGACACAATCTACCCATCTTTCTGTCTCTTTAAATTTCCATTCCAAGTATATTCTTGGCTGCCCCCAAATCCTTCATCTCAAACTCCATACTAAGTTGAGCCTTCAACTTATCTTTATCACTCATGCTCTTCGCAGCAATGAGCATATCATCCACGTATAGAAGTAGAAATATTAGGGAATTATCATGAAGCTTCTTTGTATACACACAACTATCATAAAGACTGTGTGTAAACCCTTGCGTCTTCATGAATGTATCAAATCTCTTATACCATTGTCTGGGTGATTGCTCCATACAATGATTTCTTCAATTTGCATACATAATCTTCTTTACCTGCAACAACATAACCTTCGGGCTGTGACATATAAATGTCCTCCTCCAAGGTACCATGTAAGAACGATGTCTTGACATAAAGTTGCTCTAAATATAAGTCATAGGATCCTACTATAGCTAACAAGGTACGGATCGAAGTGTGCCTCACAACCGGAGAGTAAATTTCGCTGTAATCAACACCTTCCCTATGTGCATAACCCTTAGCTACCAAACGCGCCTTAAACCGTATGCTATTTGTACCAGGAGTTTCTTCCTTCTTCACAAATACCCATTTGCAATCAATGGCTTTGCTACCCTCAGGCAACCTAACTAGTTCCCAAGTACCATTCTTGTGTAGAGAATCAATCTCATCATCTGTAGCTCCTTGCCACTTTACAAAGTTGGAGTCTTTCATCGCCTCTTGAAAAGTGCTAGGTTCATCACCATAATCCATGAATGCAAATGTTGTATGATAATCTTTCATCCAAACAGGTGGTCTCTTGTTTCGTGAATCTTTATCATTCACTAAGGAATCTTCTTTTTGTTGTTGCTGAGATTCATCATTTTGAATCTCTACCTCATTTGTATCTTCTTCAAACACAGAATCATGTTTAGGGATTTCTCTTTCCACCACAGCCTCACCACTCTCTACCTCCACCTGAGTTACATTCTCTTTGTTAGGGTGTAACAAAGACTTCTCATCAAACGTAACATCTATGCTAATAACAGCCTTGTGGGTTTCTTCACACCACAACTTGTAACCCTTGACTCCTTCAGCAACACCAATGAAAATTGCCTTCTTTGCTCTTGGATCTAACTTACTCTCTCTGACGTGATAGTAAGATGGACAACCAAAAACCTTAATAGAATCATAGTTAGCAGGTTTGCCAGTCCACACCTCAATAGGTGTCTTTAACTCAATAGCAGTCGATGGTGACCTGTTAATTAGATAGCACGCCGTACTTACTGCCTCAGCCCAAAATTCTTTACCCAACTTCGCATTGGATAACATGCACCGTGCTCTCTCCATAAGGGTACGATTCATTCGTTCCGCTACCCCATTCTGTTGAGGTGTTCTTTTCACAGTCCAATGTCTGATTATGCCTGCACTCTGACAATACTCCTTCAATGGGTCGTTCTTGTATTCCCCACCATTATCCGACCTAAGTCGCTTTACCTTCTTGCCAGTCTGGGTCTCTATCATAGTCTTCCACACCTTAAACTTCTAGATAACTTCATCCTTCGACTTGATAGCATACAACCACACTCTCCTTGAGAAATCATCGATAAAAGTGACAAAGTACCTCCTTCCTCCTTTGGATATCTCCCTAGAAGGACCCCATACATTAGTATGAACATACTCTAGTATACCTTTAGTACAATGGATTGCCTTACCAAACTTCACCCTATGCTGCTTTCCATAAACACAATGTTCACAGAAATCAAGTTTGGCCTTCTTCAACTTGTCAAGCACACCTTGCTTGCACAACACCTCTAGTCCTTTCTCACTGATATGCCCCAATCGCATGTGCCAGAGTCTTGAAATACTAGAGTCTCCATCATTCTCAATTCCTGCATAAGCTCCACCCATCACTGTATCACCACACAAGAGACACAAATTTCTTTGTCTCTTAGATTGAATCACCACCTTCGAGTCTGACTTTATTACCTTTGTGAATCCACCTTCCATTACAATCTTGTAACCTTTGGATTCCAAAGTACCCAACGATATCAAATTCTTCTTCAATTCTGGAATATGCCTCACCTCAGACAAGGTATGTACCTTTTCTTCATGATTCTTGATTCGTATTGTTCCTATCCCTACTACACCACAAGCGTAATTATTACCTAGTAGCACAGTACCACCTCCTATAGATTCATAAGAAGTAAACTAGTCCCTGTGAGGACTCATATGATAAGAACAAGCTGAATCAAATATCCACACGTCACGATGCTCACTACATGTGATTGTTAGCACATCTCCAGTATCAGAACTATCTTCAGCTATTGCTGCTTGCGAACTTGAATCACGATTCTCCTTAGCCTTAAGCTTTGGACAATCTTTCTTCCAGTGTCCAGGTTTGTGACACCAATGACAATCAGACTTCCCTATGGTTTTTCCTTTATACTTGGTCTTCTTAGAACCAGTTTCTTTCCATTGTTTACATACAACCCAACCGCTTGATCACTTTCTATAGCATCCTTCTTACAAAACTCATCACTTAACAAGACAGCAATTACGTCGTCTAACTTGATAGTATCTTTCGATGCTAATGTACTTTGAATCAACGTATCATATGTATCAGGAAACGAACACAGTAGTGTCATAGCTTGGTCTTCGCCTTTAACAACTTCTCCTACATTGGTTAAATCAGTCATCAACTTATTAAAGTTGTTGATATGTTCGTTAATAGACGTACCTTCCTTGAATCGAAAACGATACATCTGTTTCTTTCGAAACAGCCTACTTGTGAGAGATTTCATCAAGTACAAACTTTCCAACTTCGTCCACAAAGACTTTGCAGACTTCTCAGACATAACATTGTACGTGTCCTCCTTGGACAAACACGAACGAATTGCAGCACAAGCCTGCAAATCATATTCTTCCCATTCATCAGCATCCATATCCTTTGATGGTTTAAAATTTAGAAGATCCTAGGGCTACGACCGGTGAGCTTTGATGGTTGGGTTATTTGCCTTAAAGAGGGGGGGAGATAGAGTGCACGTGCATTGCACGTCCGACAACATTGTTTTTCCCTTGTAAATGATAGCCATTTAAGCAACATATATAAATGTTGGTTTTTTCCCTTGGGGAAGACATGAATATAATAAAAACTAAAAAATTTACATTGTTGTTTATACTCGTTGTGTAGATAATTTAAAGGGCTTTCCAAATATATAAAATTTTAAAAAATCCGACGTATGGTTTGAAAGATATGGATGTTTTAAACATTTATCTTCATATTTATAAAAATGGCATTTTCGTAAATAACTAATTATTAACTATTTGCACTTAAGTCCCTTTATCCGTTAAGAATTAGTCCGGCATCCTTATTTAATCTAACGGCTAAACTTCTAAGATTTTGTAAATCCAACGGCTGAAATCAAATGTGCACACACCATATTAGTGTGCGTAACACCATTTTTTGTCGGAGGTCCACAAAATCTAACGGCTGGGTTTAAAATTTAGAAGATCCTAGGGCTACGACTGGTGAGCTTTGATGGTTGGGTTATTTGCCTTAAAGAGGGGGGGAGATACACCGGTAATTTCTATTCCAATCACTGCTTCATCCACTACTCATACACACCCTTAACAAACAACAGAAACAAAACCCCCAAATTAAATTAAAGAATTAAACCCAATTTCTATACGTACCTTTCATCGTGAAAATCGACAAATTCAGCTCGAACTGTATGATCGATTTAATCACCTCATCATTTGAAGACCTAAATCCCCATTTCTCCGCTCCGCAGACAAAGAACCCTAACTAAATAAGAGTAAAATCGATCGATTTGGTTATAGGATAAGTTGTCACAAACGTGATTATCACAGAGGTATTTTGTTAAATCTCAGCCCTTTAGAAACAACAAAAAATCTCACCATACACGTTCCAACAGAGGTTAGATGGCAAAGTTAGTAATATTATTTATCCCCAATAATAATTTTGTCATTTCAAATTTTAACCCAGATCTATAACGGTCAAGACGGTCAACTCTGATCCTGAGACCCAAACTCTAATTAAAATTTTTTGGAGACCCAAACGCAAAGCCGTGCCAAAAGTCGAGACTCGAAGTCTACATCTCCCTTTTTTTTCTTTCTACCACTATAAAAAAAATATTCTTTTTGTTCTACGGCCGCCGTAGAACAAATACAGAGGTGTCAACGGGTTCTATCGGGTCCGAGTAGTATACTACCCAGAACCGGAACCTATTATTTTGATCGGTTCCAGGTCCGGTTTTTAAATTAGTGGACCCAGAACCGGACCTGTTTAAAGAGTCTGGTAATCACCGGATCCGGGTACCCATCGGGTATCAATAAAACAATAGTAGTTTTTTTCCCAAAAACATAAATATAGTTCATTTTTTATTTTAGTCCAACATATTTGACCATAGAATTATAGTTATTCTTTTTTTAATTGTCAAAATAAATATTAATTTAACAAAAAATGAAAAGCCTAACAAAATCGAAGTCAAACCTAAACAAATACCTCAAATTTTGTTAACAACATTAGTAAAGTAATAAATAAACGGGTACCTGATACCCGCGGGTACCCGGCAGGTATTACCCGTTTAAACCCGATCGGTTCCGGGTCGGATCGGTCCTACCCGTCGGGTACCTAAATTGTTAATGGGTCCAATATTAGGACCCGGAACTGAAACCACTAACATCGGGTCCGGTTCGGTTCCGGGTAATCGGGTACCCATTGACAACCCTAGACTTCTACCACTATAAAATGTTTTCTCTTTAGGTTTACCCTGCTTGATGTAGCATGGACCTTGGAGTTGGGCATTGCGTAGAATTACCCAAACATTAGAATGCTGATTTAGGGGCTTCGAAAAAAATTGAAGCCCTCGGATCACAGGTTCCCCGAAGTAATTTTGCTCTCCCCCTATGTATTTTTTTTAATACCAAAACTACCCTTTTAAGACAAAAAATTAACCTAATCTACTAAAAAATTAACCTAATCTAATTTAACCTAATCTAAAATCAATATCCTTAAAAAGTTTACGATTTTTTTTCCCCTCTTCTTTTTCTTCTCTTGTTTCTCCTTCTTCCTCTTCTCGTTTCCTCAAACCCTAAAAAAACCTAGATTTTTTCGAAACTTCGATGGATTCAGCTGAGAATGGTGGCGCGAGGGATATCGAAAGGTAACAATCGAAACCCACTTTCTTTTTTAGTTGTTTAGCTTAGATTCAGCTAAAAACATAAAAAAAAAATCGAACCAGGGTTACTTACGGCTACCTGTAACTCCACGTTTGTAGCCGTAAGTCACCGTTACGGCTGCGATCTGTAGAACATGTAGTCGTAGATTTAAAATAGTTACGTCTCCAAAGTTAGCAGCCGTAAGTTTTGATAATTTCATAAAACTTTTGTGTCGCAGACTTACCAGCCGTAAGTCTTTTTTATGAGCCGTAAGTCATTATTATTATTATTATTTTATTTTTTTGCATCAGGACCGCTGAACCAAGTTCTGTAATTACACAACCTGTAATTAGAGAAGAAACACCTGATGAGGAAACACCACCCATTATCGATAGAGCAGATTTTCCTGCATGGATGGATGTGTGTGATTATCACTTTGCAAATAGAGCACCTCGTAATCTAGGACGAAGAAGAGTGGGTGAGGTAGAAGATGAATGGCGGTTTGAATGTAAATTATGTGTTCATGTCCCACGCCATCTAAGGAGGAACATGTTTACAAATGGGGCAGTAAAAAGTACTCCTGATGGTTGGGCGGTTGCTTGGGGTGATTGTTCTCTATTTGTGGTTCCTGCTCGTCGTCTTACCCCAGAGGAGAGAGCGAGGGCCGGAATTTGAACAATTTGTGTTTCAGCTTATTTTGTGTGAATTCCAAAGGTGTTGTTTTTTTTATGGTTGATGTTAGTAGTACTGTTATGGATGTTTTTATTTGGATATTTAAAAAACTGATGTTGGTTTGTATGACTTTGAAAACACTGATCTTGGTGTTGGATATTTTTCTGGTTAATTGTGCATAACTTTATTGCTAGCCGTAAGTACAGTTACCATAGCCGTAAGTAAAGTTACGTCTGTTAAGAAACACTGATTGATGGCCGTAACTTTTCAAGTAAATTAATACGTAAATTAACTTAAGTTAACCAAACTGATAATCAATGATTAACCAAAACATGATTAACAAACTTACTTAAAAGAAAAACTTAGGAAAAAAACTTAAAAAACTGAAAATCAAGTGAAGAAGAAGAAGAAGAGAGAAAAAAAAAAAACCCAACTTTTTTTTCTAAAAACTCAAACTTGATTCACTCAACCAAAATGAGTGAATCAAGCACCCAAATGGAGGTAGATGTATCTCCTTCCATTGACGACATCTTCATTGAAAGACACATCGAAGGAAATGAAGGATTATACAATTTTTTTGATGGTAAAAAGTTTGTATGCACAAGTGAAGACTTTCTCGAGAAATACGAGGTCGATCCTGCAGATTACCCAAACCTGAATGTACCCAATGTAGAAGAACCTCAAGAAAACAATCAGGTATGCTTTATTCCTCTCAAGACAGTTGAAATCACGTAAAAAATGTGATTTTTGCGAGTTCCAGAAGGAACTTACGGCTTGAAATAACAGATAGCTAGGGAATGGTGTCCCCTTACCACCGTTGTCCCCTACAACGTTGAACAAAGAGATAGCTAGGGAATGGTGTGGACAATACGAGACGGAAATGAACACTTGGGATGCAATAAAAGCGTCGCAAAGAGCCCAACAACCACAAGAACCGTTGAGATATTTGACCGAGGTACAAGATGAAGAGGAAAAAGAAGCTTGAAGATGTCGGTGATACATGTTTTTTGGTAGTGATACGTGTTTTTTGTTGTGTTTTTTGTTGTTTTTTTGTTGAAACATGATGATGAATGTATTTTGGATTATTTTGGCAAACACTTCACTTTTTGGAGTTATGTTTTATGAAATTCCACTTACTTATGGCTTAAACCCAGATGATTTCAGTAGCCGTAACTTGACTTACGTCTGGGAAATTGTAGTCGTAACTTTACTTACGGCTGGTACCAGGGTAATTTCAGTAGCCGTAAGTACTCCTGTAACTATAAAAAAATTACTAATTTTCAACATACATAGATGCCTTACATATTATTTTTTACCACATAGATGCCTTACATATTGATTTTTACCACCATCACGACTTACTTATATCAAGTCACCATTGCTACCGTTAAGTTTCACAAAAAACTTCCTACATTGCCTATAATGAGCTTCATATTTGAACTCATTTTTGTGCCATCGAGTCCATTCCGTTAGAGCCCTCTTGACAATGTCTTCATCGGTTTCACCCTCAAAACGGCAACATCGGTTGATGAATGCCACTAGTTTCATGAATTCACGAACCCGTCTTTGAATTTTAGACCATCGCAACATCAGCACAACCTTTTTGCGCGTCATCGGATTTTTGGTTTGTGTCCAAAAATCCTGTGTAATGTCCCACCAGGTTTCAGGAGGCAAGCCACACTCCAAGTATCCCTTGAAAGCCTTAAATTGCTCTTTCGTCGGATAGTGAATGATATAGTTTGCGCAAAGACAAGCATCTTCCTTCTGTGTAAACTTTGAACCAGCAACAGTTCGGTGAGCCATTATTTCAGTTGGTGCAACCACGGCACTTGATTCTGGTTCTCTGAAGCGCAAAATATGGCAGAGAAATGTGAGAAAATTGGTTGTCAGTGTAACTTACGGCTGATAATCCAAATAGATATGCAGCCGTAACTAAACTTACGGCTGCTAAGTTCGTACTTACGGCCTGTAACCTTGCGACAAATAAATTTTGATTTACAGAAACTTACGGCTAGTAACTAAAGTATCGAAATGAGACGTAACTAACTTACGGCTAGTAAACTGAACTTACGGCTTGGATCTGAAGCTTTAATGGCTTACCTAACAAACTACTTACGACTAGCTGTTCTTCAGATGCGAGACGTAAGGAGGACTTACGGCTCTAATAGCCAGCCGTAAGTAGTTCTGGAACTCGTTTTTTGATTTTCATGGAGTGAATCTTACCTAGTTTTAGCACCAAAATCAATAACAAAAGAGTGGGTTTGGATGCTTACCTTTGCTGCTCCATTGTTGCATCAGTTTTGGTTCCATCCATGATCAAAAACTCGAAAATGAGAAATGTGGAGAGGAAATGGTGAAGAAAAGAGAGGTAAGAGAGGAGAAGAGAGGGGAGAAATTTTGATGTTTTGATTTTTAGGTTTTGATTTTTTTTGTGTGGGATATAAGTATTTATAGGAACTGTGCATAATGTTCAATCCTAGCCAGGGCTCATCTAATTTACTCCGACCGCAAATAAATTTTCATTACATACCAACATTTACGTAGTGAGGCCTTCTCAACATTCGACACTTCTTTTATTGGTGGTTGACAGTTTCTATCTTGAAGTTTGAGAAGGCACTTAGGCTTAGTCTAATGGGGATTCAACTTCCCTTAAAAAGTTGAATGACACGTCAGAATAGTAGCAACCTAAGTCTAATGGGAAGTGCTAGACACATCAGCTAAATTCTACTTCGGCGCTACATGATATAGCGTTTGGGCGCTACATGATAAAGCGCCAGATAATCTCAACCATCAGATCTGGAACATATGTTATTAACCATCAGATCTAGTGAGAATATTCGGTTTGGCGTTTTATTATTCAGCGCGGAACCACTTTTTGGGCGCTACATTATTGAGCGCCTAAGTAGCATTTCAACTTCTACTTCCCTTAAATAAGGGAAGTAGAAGTTGAAGTGGGGGGAAATTGGACTTTAGGCCACGCTTTTAAGGGAAGTTGAATCCCCATTAGACTTAGCCTTACGGGTCTGGATGTAATTTCTGTTTTTGCTTTATGTTTACTTCCATGTTTACTACTTTTGCTAATAGCAAAACCAGACTTTGCCTTGAAAAAAAAATAAACTTAGCGAGGATAACCGTTCTAGCGCTTGTGAAGCCAATGAAAACAAAAAAGCTTGAATGCACGCTAAGTGATCGCGCAGGGCGCGATCACCATGAACAGTACCAATTGGGGCCTCCCCAAGCAAATTGGGGCCCCCCTCCTAATCTGGGGAAAATTCTCTCTATCTCAAACAGCAGCATGAGAATACTAAAATGAAACCAATGAAAAGTAGAAAAATTATCTCTATCTCACACAGCAGCATGAGAATCCTAAAATGCTCATAAATC
>JAJJMA010187820.1:1267-12549 GCA_023529015.1 Papaver nudicaule | reverse complement strand
ATGGGTGTACAGTCAAAGATCTTGCAATGGGATTTTTGACTGTTACATTTTGGCGCTAGAAGAGGTTTTGAACTTGATTTTTCTTAGTTTTTCATGCTGTTTACTTAAATTTCATCATGATTTTGTGCAAAAGTGGTCTGTTTTGGTGGTAGAGATGTTGTTTGTTGGGATATTTTCATATGATAATGTTATTTTTAGTAAGTTCTGAGTCTCCATGATTCACAAAAGGTTATTTTTAGCATAGTTTTTTGTCCTCAACGAGCCTTTCTCCGGAAATATTTCTATTTATAACAATTGTTTGTTCTGATGCTGTAATCATGGCTTGTGTTTCGGCCAACTTTGTTGAAGAGGACTAGTAGCATGTTCATCAGAGGTTATCACTGTGTATGCTTGGTATAGTGAGGTATAGTGAGGTTACCATTTTAAAACATATGTCGCCGTACAGATTCTTTGATTCATAAAAAGTTGATCTTTCAAAATATTTATGTCTTTAGGCCTTGTAGAACTTTTAGATGTCCCACAATAGTCCTTCCATACCTAATTCAGATCACATGTTTAACATAGTACAGTGTTGCTGCCATTTTTTGTCTTCTACCAGTTTGTACTTTAAAAAGATTTCCAACTACCTCTACTAACTTATGGGTTTTTCAATAACAGTGATATCAGCATAATATTGGTTGGGAGTGCATTTGTCTTGTCCCACAGATTTTCGGAGAATGGCGTCGAAGAGCAAGGGTAATCAGCAAAAACCACCGGCGAAAGACTTGAACTTGGCGAGCGCTACTCAGCATTTTACTAGAGTAAAGGAACGTGTATGCCACCACCAGGGGGAGCGGGTACTTCTCCTGTGAACGGCGAAGCATTGGAGCAGATACGCATCCAACAGCCAAATATTCCGGACACAGTGGAGGTAGAGGACGTGACTGAGCAAGATGAGCTAGAAGCAATGAGAGAAACAAATGGTATCACGCAGACAGGGTAAAGGATTTGATACGAATATTGTTGGCGAAAACTCCAAGAAAGCTGCTACCGTCAACGGAAACGCCGGCGATCAGGGTACTATCGCAGCGGGAATTCAGAAAACAGTCGGCGAAACTCTGGAATGGCCGATCATTCTTCAAGGGGAAAATGCGGGTTCTAACAGTGCCACGGATACTATACTGCAAAAGATCATAGAAATGAACGCCCAGAATCAAGAACAAATGCAACTTCAAATGAAATTACAGATGGAAATGATGTTGCAAGGTAACAGAGAGATAATGGAGGAAAACAAAAAACTTTTTTTTATCCAGCAGCAGTAGGAGTCGACCGTTACAATCACAACCAACTATCCACTCTAGAAAGAAGGATATGTCTGTTACAACGGCGAAGAAAGACTCAGGGAGTGTTAGGTCTGAGAACCAGAAGAAAGCCCCTGAAGGATCAGGCGACAATGAAAACAAAGATGGACTAAATGATGTGGTGAGAGGGCAGCTGCGGCAATTACGTAAGCAGGTGGAACATCTTAAAGGATCGTTGAAGGATACCAAGTTGGCGAAGGCAATCGCAGAGGCTAAGAAAACACCATTTCGCCAAAACATTCTCACTGATCATGTATCAAGGAAATTCTCGATGCCAACTTTCACGTCAATCTTTGACGGAACAGGAGATCCATCTCAGCATTTGAAGGTTTACAAGAGGGATATGGCAGCATGGACTACTTAGGATAACATAATGTGTAAATCGTTTCCGGCATCCCTTAAGGAGGAAGCTTTGTCGTGGTTCGATGGTTTGGAGGAGAATTCGATAGGAAGATTCAAAGACTTACAATCTCTATTTTTGTTAACATATATTCACAATAATCGCCAAAGACCGGGAGTTGAAAAGTTATTCGCCGATAAGAAGAGACATGGCGAAAGCTGTAAGAGTCATACGGAAAGATGGAGAAAGCTTTGTAGCGAAGTAGGCTCAGGGGTTGATGACAAAGATAAGATCCGAGCGTATATCAGTGGTATGGAATCATCAGATCCAATCTTTAAGGCCTTGTACTGGGATACACCGAAAGACATGAAAACATTGCGCATCAGACAAAACAAATTTATGGCATATGAGGAGATCCTACATGAAGAATTGCGGCAGAAGAAGGAAAAGGCGAAACAGATTCACTCGATCAACAGTTATTCACCAGAGGAGCATGAGAAAATAAAAAGGGAATGACTGAGATTAGAGCAGCAGCGAGTGGCGAAAGCTCCATCATCGATAGTGGTGATTCCAAAGGTTGAGCAGCGGCAGGTGCAACAGCAACCTAGTAGTAATCAACAATGGAACTCGACTAAGCGGGATAATTACGAAGGAAGACAAGATAATATAGGAAGGAATGATGGAGGAAATGGACGTGATACTCGGCGACCAGGTGACAAGAGGCATAATGGGGGAAATAGGAACTTCGGCGAAAGAAAGCCATACCAGCAGGATTTTCAAGATGCCACTCTCCCAAAACTTCGTGTCTCATATACTGATGCTTGGGGTAAAATTGAGAGTTCACACTGCAGAGACGAGATTCGTTATCCTTACAACAGAGGAAACCCTAAATTTCCTCCAACTAACACTAATGTTTATTGTCAATATCATCAATTCCATGGTCATTCTACTGAAAATTGTGTAGGGGTGCAGCGTGAAGTCCACAGATTCATCCGCCAAGGGAAATTTCAAGAATTTCTCGAGTTGCCACCACCGCCACCAGTGACGCCAATGATGGTGCAACCAATCCAGGTTGTTCCGTTGCCAGACGTCTTCCAGGTGACTGTTGAGCGAGATTTGGAGGTGTTGAACTGTTTCTCCATAGTGCATTCAAAAATCACCAGAGATGATTTTTACAGCAACATCATGTCAAGAGTACATAAGCAGGACAGATCAGGAAAAGAAATTTGCAGTGTGGCTGTCAAGCCAACACCTCTGAAGGAGTGGATGAAAGCTCCTTTGTGTTTCTCGGCGGAGGAAATTCCAGAGGAGGGGCAAGGTCATAATGACCCTTTGGTGCTAACTATTCAGATTGGGAAGTACAATGTTCCTAGAGTACTCGTGGACCCAGGGAGTTCTGTGGACATCCTTTTCAACTCTGCATATCAGGCCATGCTGTCTAAAGACCCACTATTAGCTTCGCTAGTGCATGCAGTCGAAATACAACATTTATGGATTCAACGGGATAGCATCTAAGCCAAAAGGCGAAGTCACGCTAAAGGTGGTCACATGTAAAGAATTAACGCTAGACACTACTTTTTGTGTCTTTGATGTGGATTCGCCGTATGCAGCCATTCTTGGGAGACCTTGGTTGCATAGTCTGAAGGGAGTTCCATCTACCTATCATCAACGCCTGAGGTTCCCAACTCCTCCTAAAGCGATCGCCGAATTTGTGGGAGATCCGGCTGAAGCTAAAGTTTGTAATATTTCCGATGTGGAGATGCGCGAAAATAGGAAGGCGAGGCTGAACAAAAGGAAGAGGCAAGATAGGAAGATTGTAAAGGACCAAGAAATCAAAAAAATTATCGCCAATCCATTACAATACGTTCATTCGGCGGAAGGTGAGACTTTGGGAAAAGCGAACGCGGTGCCCTTATAGCAATTAAAGGAACCCTCGCCGATGGGAGAGCCAGAACTGCATTTTACAGCAATAGAGCCTACAAGAGAAGTGAACATCGGTGATGAGGAAAACCGAAAGATGGTAAAGGTTGGTACATTGTTAACAACACAATTGGAAGCTTTATTAAGGGAATACGTGGATGTCTTCGCTTGGAAGATGAACGAGATGCCAGGAATTGATCCAGAGATAGCATGTCATAAATTGGACATCGACCCAAAGGTCAGGCCATTCAAGCAGCGAATACGCAAAATAGCTCCAGCGTACAAAGAAGCGGTTGAGGCTGAAATTGACAAAATGAAAGCATCTGACATCATTAGACGAGTACAATATCCGGAGTGGATAGTAAATATGGTGGTGGTGCCTAAGAAGAATAAGGGTGTAAGGATTTGTATTGACTTCAACGACCTTAACAGGGCGTGTCCTAAGAATAGTTTTCTTCTGCCAAGCATTGATCAGACTGTGGATGCCACTTCTGGCCATGAACTTCTATCCTTCATGGATGGTTACTCAGGATATAACCAGATACCCTTGGCGGCGGAGGATCAGCGGCACACGGCTTTTTTCTCCACTAAAGGATTATTTTGTTATACGAGGATGCCTTTCGGATTGAAGAACGTCGGGGCAACCTATCAGGAAATGGCACAAAAAATGTTTGAGAAATGGATTGGGCGAACCATGGAAGTCTACGTGGACGACATGTTGGTAAAAAGCAAGAAAAAGCAGACTCATGTGCAAGACTTGAAGGAAATATTCGATCACATGCGGCTTACCAAGTTAAAAATAAACCCGACCAAATGTGTTTTCGGCGTTACTTCAGGAAAGTTTCTGGGATATGTTGTCACAAAAAATGGGGTGGAAGCGGACCAGGCAAAAGTGTAAGCCATCATGGACATGCCTTTTCCAACGACGTTAAAGGATATCCAACGTCTCAATGGGACTCTAGCTTCGCTCAACAAATTTATCTCAAGGTTTTTCGATAAGTGCAAACTTTTCGTTAATATGTTGAAGAAAGGAGAAAAATTCATGGACAGACAGTCATGAGGCTGCATTTCAAGGCATTAAAAGATATCTCGCTACATTGCCAGATATTCAACCACCGGAACCTGGTGAAGAGCTAAGAGTCTATCTCGCTGCAACTCCAGGAGCCATCAGTGCAGTATTGGTGAGAACAAAAGGCGGCGAAACGCCAATATATTATATTAGCAGGACCTTGCAAGGAGCCGAGAAGAATTATACTAAACTTGAGCAATTAATCTTAGCACTGGTTTTCGCATCTCAGCGACTTCGCCCATACTTCCATGCTCATCCCATTACCGTCTTGACCAAGACACCAATTGAGTCAATCTTGCACAGCTCCCAGAGAGTAGGTAGAATCGCCAAATGGAATACTCAGATTGAGCAGTTTGGTGTAAAGTATGAAATACGTACAGCACAGCGATCCCAGGTTATCGCCGATATTCTTGCAGATTTGCAAAATAGAGGAAGAAGAAGAGGCAGAAGACATGCCATTTACGCAGGACGCTGACAGTGGTGTGCCAGACTTATTGAAAAGAAGCCCAGACGGATGGGAAGCATATGTTGATGGTTCTGCAAACAGAAAGGGCAAAGGTATTGGTATCGTGTTCACATCGCCGAAAGGGGCAAGGATAGTCCATTCGCTAAGATTGGAATTCCCGGCGACAAACAATGAGGCAGAATACGAAGCTGTGATCCACGCCATGCTGTTGCTCATAGAGATGGGTATCAGCGATGTCCGGTTGACCAGCGATTCACAGTTAGTGATTCGGCAAATCTCAGGGCGATATCAAACAGTTGATCCTTCCCTACAGAAATATCAAAAACTTGCTAGGGAGTATAGTCGGTAGATTCCTGGTATCAAGTTAGACATATCTGTAGGAAAGACAATAGACACGCCGATGCACTGGCATTTATTTCATCAATGATGACAGACCCAGAAATCACGTTCATAGCAATTTAGCGAGTGCAGCAGTCCTCAGTAGAGGAGCGAGAGCAAAGAGAAGTGTTAGCGATGGAGACAGAAGACTCAGCAGAGACAGATTGGCGAACATCTATAAGGTATTATCTTGATCGCCTTACCACACCAGCAAATAAGACGTTGGCACACCAAGTGATTAGCAGATCGGCGAACTATGAGCTCAGAGATGGAACATTGTATCGGAGGTCATTTTCAGGACCACTCCTAAGATGTGTAACAAGAGAAGAGGAAAACAATTGCTGAAAGTAATACACGAGGGAGATTGTGGAAATCACAGTGGACAACGGGCACTAGCTTTAAAAGTGAGAATGCAAGGATATTATTGGTCGTGGATGAACAGCGATGCTAAGGAATACACCCGCCGATGCAGACAATGCTAAATAAATGGAAAAAGGATAAAAGCACCGGCGACATCTTTAAATTCAGTTCTCAGTCCCTGGCCCTTCGCCAAGTGGGGTGTGGATATCATAGGTCCACTTGCCACAGGTTCAGGGCAGAGAAAGTATATCATTGTGGCTACGGATTATTTCACCAAGTGGTGTGAAGCTAAGGCTCTAAGAACAAAGTCAGGGCAAGAGGTGTTCACATTCTTATGGGAGAATATATTTTGTAGATTTGGTGTGACGGCGGAAATATGCACTGACAATGGGAAAGAGCTTGTTGGCGATAATATCAGGGATCTACTCGCCACATATGGTGTTAAGTTGGGAAAATCAACTCCACTGTACCCACAGAGTAATGGGCAGGCGGAGGCAACTAACAAAACTATTGGAATGGGCCTGAAGAAGCGAGTGCAAGTGCATGGGAAGACATGGTGTGAGCACCTCCATAATGTTCTATGGTCATACAGGACAACAGTCAGAGAGGCAACAGGCGCATCTCCTTTTCTTCTTACTTTTGGTGCAGAAGCGGTATTGTCGTCAGAAGTCATCCTTCCCACAACAAAACGAGAAGCCTGGGAAAAGAATTTGAACACCGATCTGATTTTAGCCAAGCTGGATGATATAGAAGAACAACGGTTAATTTCATTAACCCATATGGAAAATTACCATCGCCGATTGTCTAGAGAATACAACAAGAAGGTAATTCCAAGAGAATACCAGCCGGGAGATTTGGTACTGCGAGAAATCCCACCTTCTCAGCGAAAGGGCTGTAGAAAGTTGTTGCCAATATGGGAAGGTCCTTACATCATCAAGCGAGGAACATGAGTTGGAGCATACATATTGATAGACGAGCATGGCAAGGAGTTGGAGCACCCTTGGAATGCTAAGTATATTAAGAGATATTATCCTTGAATCAATGATGTAAAAACTCTGAAGTCTTGGGCGGGCATAATACCTAAGAAATCTTATTAGCTTATGTAAAAAAAAAACAGCGAATAAGATCCGGGGACGTAGGTTTGCTATCATGCGCCGAACCCCGTTAACAACCCATTGTGTCATTTACATTTTCGCCGGAATACTTTCCCTAGCACGACAAAGTGCACTAACAAGAGCAAATAGCTCCTAACCACAAAAGTCTCGCCGAGGCAACATGCCTTATACTAAAGAAATTTTCAAAGAACAAACAGCTCTTGACCAAAAAGGTCATACTGAGGCAAATTGTCATGGCTAAAAAGCCCTTAAGAACTAATAAGTTCATATGAAAACCCTGATCAGGTCACACAAAAATAGCCAAAGTGCTAATTACTGAGGCAAAATGCCATGATTAAAAAGTCGCCAAAGGCAAATAGCCTTCAACCTAAGGGGTTTGATTTCGCTAAGGGATGAACCTTGATCTATCCTCTTCAAATGACGAAGCTATGGGTAACATATAATATGATCTGTTGTAAAACCTATCGCGTTACTTGTTGATCTGTAAGGTTTGACAGAAAAATATAAGACCCCCGGAGACTGGTTATATGCCACTATCTTGGCAAACCAAATATTTATAATAAGATCGCCGACGGGCACAAGTAGCATAGCGAAAGGAGTACGGATTTGCTAGCCGGATAACCATACGACATACCATTTGAATGAAAGATCAGCAAAGAGTTATGAAAACATTCCTTAGAACAAAAATGAAATAAAACTAACTTTTCATTAGGCAAAACAAAAGGGTATTGCAGAGATCGTAAAAAGCAAGGAGAACATAATTTTTTCTTATATTCGGCGAAATAAAAGTAAAAAGCAAGGTTACATTAAGATGAAAATCCAAGCAAGTTCTAAGTTTACTCGGCGTCGTCCTCTTGGCTTTGACTTTCATGTTGGTTTTCGGCGTCATTGTCTAGAACCTGGTGTTCTTCTGTTTCTTCGCTAAGTGGCTGTTCGCCACCCTGTTGTTCCTTTTCTTCTTCCCCTTCCTCTTTTTCTTTTTCTTATTCTCCCTCTTCTTCCTCCTCTTCCTCATAATTCTCTTCTTCTTCTGGTTGATCCTCTTCTTCTTGTTCCTCCTCTTCGCCGGATTCATCGCCCTCATCTTCACTGTCGGCGACCTGCTGAGGAGGAGCCCTCGTGCGAATAAGATACTTCTAAGGAATTTCAAGTCCTCGCTGAGGGAAATCTTCATTCACAAAGTTCTGCACCGCGACAAAACCAACCTTGAGTAGCTGCCTGTCATGTTTCTCTTCTTGGGCTGCTAGTTTCTTCTCGGATTGGTTCAAGTCATTTTGAAGGCGATCACGGAGTTCCCCAATATAAGTAACTTTACCATCTAAGTCCTTGATCTTTTTCTCACATTGTTGATGCTTTATAAGTTGGTTATTCAAATTGGAGATGGTCATGGAACAATCCTTGTGGGCATCTAAGGCCTTGTTCATTTTCCCTTCACACTCGTTGTGAGACAACAACTTATCCGCCAGCTTAGAAATGGTGTCAGTACAATCCTTGTGGTCTTTGACAATCTTCTCGTGCTTCTTCAATTCGCCCTCCAGGTGCTTGACTTGATCTGAAAAGGAGAAAGGCGAAATAACGTTAGAACTGAGGCACAAGCAAGGTATCGCAGCGATATATCCTAAAGATCTACCTTCAAGCCCCCGCACATGCTGGCGAGCGCCTTCCTGAGCATCACGGATGGCGGTGAGTTTGGATTCAAAGTCTGTTGGGAGGTCAGTTGTTGGTAGTATTCCCTAGCACGGTCGCCATATATCTTGGCGAAATTTTTGTGTCACTGAATTTCGAGAAGGCTGTTTCTTTTTCGGTGTTAGCATGAATTAACTGCTGGTGAAGTTCGTCAGCCCTAGACTTTTCAGTTCGCCACAAGCCGTTCACTCGTGTGTGATCTATTATAGCGTCTTCTTTCGCCTTTATATCGAGCTTCTCTCGGCGGATAGCGTCATCTCGCTCTCCCTCAACCCAACCTAGCTCTGAGCGAGCAGCTTTGGCCACACGATCAAGATTTTCGTTAAGTTCGCTAACGAACCTTAACTCTCGGCGATACCACTTAACATCTCGATCAAAATCGAACAACAACCAACATTGTCGGGCGTTAGCATCGGCGAGTTTGTCGATCTCGGTTTCAGCTCGCCGTAGCCGTGAGTCGGGGAGTTATTGACGACCTTAGAAGGGATGACGTCTAAGGGTTTTAGAGAAAGTAAAATAAAAACAGTAAGTAAATTGTAGAATAAGAAATTTACCTTAGAGATTTTGTTGCGCCTCATTGGCTGCACGCTCCCTCCTTATGGTAGTAGCTTTCTCAGCTTACAAGTCACGAGAGAGTTGCAAGTTTTCCCTCTCCAGCTCGTGGATTCTATCACCTTGGGCTTCGAAGGTATCAATCAGACTGAGTACTTGATTGTAACCCTGAGGCAAAGAGGCAAGAAAGTTGGTTAAAGAATGAAAATAGCAAGTGTGTGAAATAGGTTGCAACAAAATATCAATAGATTACCGTTGTGGAAAGATTGAAATGTTGATGAGGAGTCAAGTTGTGAGCAACTGTGGATAACTCAGGAGTTCGTACGAGACCACTATATGAGTATGCCAACATGGTCTCATAGTACAGCGAATTTTCTTTTCCCTCCAGCGTGAGCAACCGAGAAAATGATTCGGCGAGTTCATTCACAGCTACGCCGGTGCTGAATCGTCTGGGTGGAATGACAGGCCTATTGCCGCGGGGCATCTTGTCCAAAGTGAGCACTGCCAGGTCAGAAGAAATAGTAACCATCTCATCGGGAAGACTTCCACCTTTACACGCGCCCTCGATCTCCATAGGAGTAGAGATGGTATCTTGGTTGCCAGAGGAATCGCCAATAGGTTGAACTTCCATTTCTTCATCAATATTCTCTATGGGTTCTCGCTCAGGGATCTCGGTATGATCTTTGGCGGAAATCTTCTTCTTCAACTTAATGACGAGATTCCCAGACTTAGCCGGAAGTTTCGCTGAGGCAGAGGCATTCTCGCCAGCACTTGTTGTTGGCTCAGAGAGAGTCTTGGTAGGTTGGGAGAGCGGTTGAACTCGCCTTGGGGTCCTGCGAAGAGAGTTTCTCCGAAGCGCTTTTCAGCCTCTTGCAAAGTTCCTCTCGCTCTTGTTCAGATTCAGTACCCTGCAAAACAAACATCAGTATCACCATGTTGATCAGGCAACAAGCAGAGGCAAATATATACATATATTCTAAAGACAAGTGGATGCTTGTCACCTGATCCCCAGCTGTCTCTTCTGTTTGTTTCCTCTTCCTGCCTTTGGAAGATTTTTTGGCAGTAGCATCAGGAATTCGTATCTTCTGGAAATCATAGCCTCTAAAGCGAGAATGCTCTTCGGCGAAGTCGGTTCTAACCTTCGTCTTCGCTTCATCAAGCCATCCCATTAGCCATGGGCCTTCAACCCAACAAGGCAAGTTGGACCAGTCACCTTCAGTACTCTTTCACACGGTGGTAGTCCCCTTCTCTTCTTTCTTGTCGGCGGCGCCAAGCATGATGTCCTTAGGATCCATTCCACGTTTGAGGACGAAGCGGTATGCCCATGACTCTCCCTTAATGTTGGAAGGAAAAACATCGTATTGTTTCACGAAATTTTCAACAGTATAGGCTGAAGGCTCGAACAGACCAGGAACGAAACCTGGATAGTTGGATTTTTTACTACGGCGAAGATTCCACTCTATCATGATACGAATAGCGTTGCCTCTAAGCTAGAAGGGGCTCTTATTAACTCGCATAAGAAGATCCAAAATGAAAGGATCGGCGGGGTCGTAAAGCGAAAGTCGTAGCCCCGCTTTGAGCGTACCATAGGCGGTCACCAACCTCTCAAGATTCTGGTCATCAAGGCAAAGATCCTCAAGAGTAGTAGGTGTAGCTGGAGAGGTCAAGCCATCGAATTTGATAAGCTTCAAGGGATGAATGTTAACCTTATCATGGGCACATTATGCATCCCAGTCATTCCAGCTAGGTCTAGTAGGTTTCTTAGCGGACTTGGTAGCAGCACGAGCCCTCGACGAGTTCTTTTGGCGAGAAGATTGTGGAGCAGTGGAAGCCATCAAACAGGAGCGGTTACATGTGAGATAACGGTAGTCGGAAAATATGAACTCACCGGAGAAGATGAACAGTTAGAGATTGAAATCTCAGGAAAGAAAGGTAATAAGTGTGGATCAAACCTAGAGAAACACCAAGAATGAGAGTGGTGATGGAAAATAAGGATTTGAAGAAGATCAGAAGTGATTCAAGACGGAAAAAAGAAAGGACAGTAGATTGGAACGAC
>JAJJMA010187819.1:0-13741 GCA_023529015.1 Papaver nudicaule | reverse complement strand
GTTTGTAGTCAGTTTGTACTGGGCGGTGTTCAAAACTGGACGAGGTCCCGAGGTTTTTCTGCAAGGCAGTTTCCTCGTTAAAAAACGTTTGGTGTCTTGTGTGCTTTTCCTTTCCGCATTATAACTCTGATTTATAATTAAAGCACCAAGTAGTACGTTATTACCTAACTGTTGAGATTACTCCAGTTAGAGGTTTGGATATTGATTTTTGAGATCGTCCAAACTCTTTACCATAAGACTCACGAGCCAAAACGAAAAGTTGGTAGTATTTCGGTACCCCTTCTTTTTCACTTAGTAATAGCAACTTTAAGCAGTGTAGTCAATTATTCACTTTCCTCAAGGACCTTAAATGGTGTCGTCGAGAGTTGGATCAGGATGTTGATATTATAAGAAACCTCTGTAACACTTATCAAGCTGCTCTATCGGAATTAGGCCGGATGACTAGCCAACGTGATGATGCACTTCGCCGAGAGGAATTAGCCCTTACTGCCAAGACAGAGGCCGAGACACGTCATAAGCGAGCTTCCTTCCTCTGGCAAGAAGAGAAATCCCGAGCTGATAAGCTGGCTTCTCAAATTATTAGCTTAAGCACTGAGAAAGAGACCGCCGAGTTTCAAATTCAACGCTGGAAAGATATGGCGGAGAGGCGTGAAGCTTTGACGATTGATTTGTATAAGCAATGTTCTACCCAACAGCGCCAAATAGAACAAATGTTAGGTCCGTGTGCCAATGAAAATTTTGAGTTTCATATGACTCAGTTTAGGGAAGCACAAGAGGGCATGCGAGGACATGTCCACAACCTAGAAGGTAGCTTTTATAGGGTTTACCCATAACTCATCATACTTGTGTTTGTTTTCCACCTTCTTTACCATGTTTCTTTCTCCTTTGCCTCAGCTACAATCCAGAGGTTAAGGAATGAAGTTGATCAGCACAAGGAAATCACCAAAGGTTGCCATGAACTTGAGATGAAGGTCCAGGAGCTTTCTGATGAGCTCAAGGAGCACAAGTCTTGTCCTGACAAGATAAAAGATTTGTCTGAGAGACTCAAGGAGCATGACTCTTGTGCCGGCAAGCTTGCGAATCTGAACAAGCAACTTCTTGACCATGCTTCTTGTGCTGGCAAGATTCAAGAACTTGAGAGCGCCCGAGACGGTCTTCAAATTGAGGTCGCCGAGGCCAAGGATGATATCCAATATTGGGAAAAGCGTCATAAGGATGATGTTGTTAGCGCTGCCTTTATCGGCGCTCAGGATTTTGCCTACAAGTTCTTGCCTCAGCAGGGAGTGGAAATTCCCTTGGCTTATCAACGACCTACTCCTGAACAACTCGCCATGCAAGAGAAGGCAAGCACCAAAGGAAAGGAAGTGCAAGAAGAAGAATCTGAGGAAGAACAAGAAGAAGAAAACTACCAAGAAGAAGAATCTGAGGAAGAAAGTTCAGAAGAAGAAGTTGAGGATGAAAATCCTAAGGAACAAAATCAGTCTTTTGACGTTGGTACTGACAATGCAGATGGTGAACAACTCGGCGAGCCTAATTCAGGAATGGTGATTGTCCCTGCTAGCCAACCTACCGCCGAGCAAAGCACAGAAACAAGTACCGCCGATGCTAGCCGGACGGTCAACGAGCAAAACGCGGAAAGAGCTACCTCCGATGATCGCCAGCCTGAAGGTACTAGAGTTGAAAATGCGGACGAGGATGACCTTAGCGATCTTGAAGGAAATAAGCCTTCTACCCCAAAAAGTCCTTTTGCTGATCCTAGGTGTTGAAGTAGTCTTTCTTTTGCCCCTCTTACTATCTTTGATTTTCTTGTAATGAACCATTTCCCTTTTGAATGTTATTTTGGTGAATGTTGTTTTGGTGAATGTTATCTTTATGTCTGTTGACATCTGCTTTCCATATGCAATTTTCCTTCGCCATATTTGCTCCTCTCCATTTTGTCTTTAAAGTCTTAACTTGCCATTGAGTGAAGCCCTGGTCCCGTACAGCCAACAATTTCTTAACAATTGACTTAACAATTTCTCAGAGCGACAGGGTTAGACCCCAGTCGTAACCATTACTTGTGCCCGTCGGCGATCTAATATAAGTAGAATGGGTTGCCCCCATAGACTTTAATACACTATAGCGTTTCCGCCAGAGGTGATGCTACGGCGTAGACGGATTAACACACCAGCGGCACTGCCAATGTGATGTTACAGCAAAGGGTACCTTATTTCCTTACAAACACTTACAGATCAACAAGTAACACGATTGGTCTTACAACTAAGCCTGGGTCGGACTAACTATTACGATTAGGTGCATTCACTCAATGGGAGTAAGCTTCTGTATAAGAGATCTTGGCTCTTAGTTGATTTATTGATTTGGGCATTATGCCTTTAAGGGTGGCACTTGGCCTTAGTACCTGATCAGGGTTTTTGTATGGCATTTGTTGCTTTGTGATTATTGGGCTTCTGTGCCTCTGTATACGGCTTTATAGCCTGTGACTGAGTGCTTTTGCCTCAGTCATTGTGCTCTTGGAGCTTTGAAGTTTTAGCCATCACCGTAGTTAGATTACCCGGTGAATGAAAAATGCAAGTGACACAATAATTTGTTAACGGGGTTCGGCGCATGATAGCAAACCTACGTCCCCGGGTCTTACTCGCTGTTGTTTTACATGAGCTAATAAGACTTCTTGGGTATTATGCCCGCCCAAGACTTCGGATTTTACATTGTATCCATCAAGGATAGTACTTCTTAAGGAACCTGGCGTTCCAAGGATGTTCAAGTTGCACGCCATGCTCATCAATCAGTATATACGCTCCTGGCCCAACCACTCTTTTGACTACATAAGGGCCATCCCATACAGGTTCCAGTTTCCTGCATCCTTCTCGCTGAGATGGGGGAATTTCTCGAGGTACCAGCTCGCCGGGTGAATACTCTCTTGGAATCAATCGCTTGTTGTATTCTCTTGATAACCGCCGGTTATAATTCTCCATGTGTGTAAGGGCGATCAGCCGCTGCTCTTCTAAGTCATCCAGCTTGGCCAGGATCAGATCTGTATTCAGATTCTTTTCCCATGCCTCATGTTTTGTAGTGGGCAGGATTACTTCAGATGGGAGTACTGCCTCAGCGCCGAAAGTAAGTAAGAAAGGAGATGCTCCAGTTGCTTCTAGAACCGTTGTTCTATATGACCACAAGACATTGTGCAAATGCTCACACCATGCCTTTTTATGCTTCTCCAGTCTTTTCTTCAGTCCCATTCCAATAGTCTTATTGGTGGCTTCTGCCTGGCCGTTACTCTGAGGGTATAAGGGAGTTGATTTTCCCAGTTTGACGTTGTAATGAGCGAGTAACTTTCTTATGTTGTCGCCGACCAGCTCCTTTCCATTATCGGTACATATTTCCGCCGGTACACCAAATCTACAAAATATGTTCTCCCAGATGAATGTGAATACTTCTTGTCCTGTTTTCTTCCTGATAACTTTAGCTTCACACCACTTGGTGAAATAATCTGTTGCCACAATAATGTATTTCCGTTGTCCGGAACCTGTAGTTAGTGGTCCAATAATATCAATGCCACTTGGCGAAAGGCCAAGGGCTAAGCACTGAATTTAAAGATGTCGCCGGTGCCTTAATTCTCCTTCCATACAGCTGGCATGGTTTACATCGCTGAGCATATTCCTTTGCATCTTTGTTCATCCAAGGCCAATAATATCCTTGCATTCTGACTTTTAAAGCTAGAGCTCTTTGGCCACTATGATTCCCGCAGTCTCCTTCGTGGATTTCTTTTAGTAACTTGTTGCCTTCCTCTCTTGATACACAGCGCAGCAATGGTCCCGAAAATGATCGGCGATATAGGATTCCATCTCGGAGTTCATAGTTTGTCGAACGACTGATGACTTGATGAGCTAAGATTTGCTTTCCTGGTAAGGTTAAGCGGTCCAAATAATACCGTATCGGCGTTCTCCAATCTGTCTCTGCTGATTCTTCAGTGTTTGTTGTTAGCACTTCTCTTTGCTCTCGTGCTGCTACCGATGACTGTGTCACTCTTTCAATAGCTATAGAAGGAACATCTGGATTTGTCATCATTGAAGAGATGAACGCCAGTGCATCGGCGTGCCTGTTATCCTTTCTGCAGATGTGGCGAAACTTGATACCTGTGATCCTCTGGGCATACTCCCTAGCAAGTTTTAGGTACTTCTGCATAGACGGGTCTGTTGTCTGGTACCGTCCTGATATTTGTCGAATCACCAGCTGAGAATCGCTTGTCAATCTGACATTGCTAATTTTCATTTCAATGAGTATTCGCATGGCATGAATGACTGCTTCATATTCTGCCTCATTATTAGTCGCCGGGAATTCTAGCCTTAGCGAGTGTACTATCCTTGCTCCTTTTGGCGAGATAAGGACAATTCTTATTCCATTTCCTTCTTTATTTGATGAACCATCTACATAAACCTCCCATCCATCAGGATTGCACTTCAATAAATCTGGTACTTCATGTTCTCGCTCATCCAAGGAGGATGGGATTTCTTCTATCTCTTCTTCTTCATCAATTGGGAAGTCGGCGAGGAAGTCTGCAATGACTTGGGACCGCTGTGCTGTACGTATTTCATACTGGACGCCGAACTGCTCAATTTGTTGATTCCACTTGGCGATGCGTCCCACTCGCTGAGAGCTGTGCAAGATAGATTCTATTGGAGTTTTGGTGAGGACCACAATGGGATGAGCGTGAAAATATGGACGTAGTCGTTGAGATGCGAAAACCAAAGCCAGAATCAACTGCTCTATTTTGGTATAATTCTTCTCTGCCCCTTGCAACGTTCTACTGATATAATATATAGGTGTTTCCCCGCCTTTGGTTCTTACAAGCACTGCATTTATGGCGAAAGGTGTCGCGGCGAGATATACTCTGAGTTCTTCGCCGTGCTCAGGTGGCTGAATTGCTGGGAGAGTGGCGAGATACTTTTTAATGCCCTGAAATGCAGCTTCATGTGCTTCAGTCCAGTTGAACTTTTCTCCTTTCTTTAGTGTCTGGAAAAACAGTTTGCACTTGTCGGAAAACCTCGAAATGAATCTGTTAAGAGACGCCAAAGTCCCGTTAAGTCGCATAACGTATTTTACTGTTACCGGCGAGGGCATCTCTATAATTGCTTTAACCTTGGCTTGATCAGCTTCCACTCCCTTCTTGGTGACGACATATCCCAAGAACTTTCCTGAAGTTACACCAAAAACACATTTTGCCGGGTTGATTTTCAGCTTGGTAACACGCATATAATTAAATATTTCTCTGAGGTCTTCCACATGAGTTTGCTTCTTCCTGCTCTTGACAAGCATGTCGTCGACGTATACTTCCATCGTCTTCCCTATCCATTTCTCAAACATTTTCTGCGCCATTTCTTGATAAGTAGCGCCAGCATTCTTCAACCCGAATGGCATTCGAGTGTAACAAAATAACCCCTTAGTGGAAAAGAAAGCTGTATGCTTCTGATCTTCATCCGCCAAAGGTATTTGGTTATATCCTGAATAACCATCCATAAATGACAGCAACTCGTGACCTGATGTAGCGTCCACAGTTTGATCAATACTCGGCAGTGGGAAACTATTCTTTGGACAAGCTCTGTTGAGGTCGCTGAAGTCGATGCAGATCCTTACTCCCTTGTTCTTCTTTGGTACCACTACCATGTTGGCTATCCATTGTGGATATTGCACTGGCCTTATTATACCAGATGCCTTCATTTTGTCAATTTCTGCCTCTACTGCTTCTTTGTAAGCTGGGGCCAATTTCCTTATCCTTTGCTTGAAGGGTCTGACCTTTGGATCAATATCTAGTTTATGACATGCTATTGCCGGGTCAATACCTGGCATCTCGTTCATACCCCAAGCGAAGACATCAACATATTCCTTGAGTAGTGCTTGCAACTTCGCCAATTCGTCTTCATTCAATAGAGTACCAATCTTTACCATCTTTGGATCCTGATCATCGCCGATATTAACATCCTTAGTGGGTTCCACCGCCGTAAAATGTAGTTCTGGTTCTCCCATCGGCGATGGTTCCTTTAATTGCTATAAGGTCTTATCTCCAGACTTCGCCGAATCTTCTACCGAATTTACAGAATGCACATATGTGGTTGGGTTGGCGATGAAGTCCAGAATCTCCTGCTCTTTAACCGCTTCCTTGCCGAGCTTCTTTTTCTCTGCAATCTTTACTTTTCGATTTTCTCGCATTTGCACATCCGCCGAATTACACGCCTTAGCCACTGCTAAATCTCCTACATACTCGGCGACTCCAAATGGTGTGGGGAATCTCAGGCGTTGATGATAAGTAGAAGGTACTCCCTTCAAGCTGTGGAGCCATGGTCTTCCCAGGATTGCAGCATACGGTGAGTCAACATCCACAATACAAAGAGTAGTTTTCAAGAAATACTCTTTACAAATCTTGACTTTAAATTCAATCTCGCCTTTGGGCTTAGAAGCGATGCCATTAAATCCATAAATGTTATAGGAGGAGACAGTCGACGATGGAATTTTATCATCCTTTGCCCTCATTGCCTCGAAGGCAGTATTGAAGAGGATATCCACGGAACTTCCTGGGTCGATAAGCACCTTTGGCAACCTGAACTCCCCCATCTGAATGGTGAGAACCAAGGGGTTGTTATGATTTCTTCCTTCTGGCGGGATTTCTTCAGCGGAGAACCCGACACACGCCTTCATCCAATCTTGCAATGGCTCTTGCTTAGCAGCAACACTACAAATCTCATTTCCCATTCTATCTCGCTTATGGACACGAGATAGAACATTATCATGAAATTCATCCCTGGTAATCTTTGAATGGACAATGGAAAAGCAGTCTAATTCCAACAAATCTCGCTCAACTTTAACCTCATACACATTTGGAGTATGAGCTGGAATGGCTTGAATTGGCTGGACCATGATAGGAGGTGGTGGTGGCAATTCTAGGAATTCCTGAAATTTCCCCAGGCGGATGAAACGATGAACTTCTTGCTGTACGCCAGTGCAGTTCTCAGTTGTATGACCATGGAACTGATGGAATTGACAGAATGAATTGGTATTGGTTGGCGGGGCCCGTGGGTTTCCTCTGTTATATGGATAGCGGATGTCATCCCTGCAGTTTGAACTTTCAATTTGACCAAATGTATCTATGTAGGAGACACGCAACTTAGGTAGAGTAGCATCTTGGAAAGGTTGCTGGTTGGCTCTGCCGAATTTTCTATTATCTCCATTATACCTTCTTTCACCATTCCCATTTCGCCGATTATCTCTTCCTCCTCGTCCATAGTTTCCTCCTATATTGTCTTGTTTGTCACGCCCATCATAATTTTCACGCTTCTGCGAGTTCCAATGCTGCTCGGCGGTAACTTGCTGCTTTCCTACCTCGGGTACTACTATCGCCGAAGAGGGATTCTGCGTCAACTTCCGCTGTTCTGCCTTCAACCATTCTTTCTTGATTTCTTCCTGATCTTCCGGCGAGAAACTATTGATTGAGTGAATTTGTTTTGCTCTTTCCTTCTTCAGTCGCAGCTCCTCCTCTCGAATTTCTTCATAACTTAACCATTCATCTTGCATCGCCCTCAAGGTCTGTAGATCCTTTGGCATATCCCAAAATAACTTCTGGTATAATTGGTCTGTCGTCTCCATGGCGCTAAGAAATGATCTTATCTTCTCCTTTTCTGACACCTCGGATCCTACCTCGCTACTCGCTTTCCTCCATCTTTGAATAAAATTTTTATAAGTCTCTGAGGGCGTTCTCTTGACATTGAATAATCTTTCCACGCCGGGCCGACCTCTGTTGTTCTGAATAAAAGCATGCAAGAATTTGCAATCTAACTTCTCGAAGGACTTGATTTTTCCTTCTTCTAGCCCATCAAACCAGGCTAGGGCTTCGTCCTTCAGCGTAGCAGGGAATGCCATACACATTATTGGATTTGATCCTACCCAGGCTGCCATATCTCGCTTATAAGCTCTTGAGTGCTGCGTAGGATCTCCAGTTCCATCATAAATGGAGGTGAATTTAGGGGCAGAGTATTTGGGAGACACGTATCCATATGTAATACAATCATGAAAAGGTGTTTTTTGTGTCTCTAAAAGTGCAACCCTATATCTCGACTCCTTTGAAGATCCACTTAAAGCTTCCACTTTATCTTTTAGTCGGCGCAGGTCCTTCTTCATCTCTTTATCTACTTTATGTCTTCGTTTAGAGCTACTATGATCTTTGCTATCCTTTCCAGGCACGTTTACCCTTCTACCTCTTTCGTCATATTTCGCCGATGAATCTGAGATCTCTGCTGTGCTGGTTCCACTCTTTTCAACTCGGCGAGTTGTATGAGAATGAGACTCATGGCGAGATGAATGTGCATGGGACCCATGGCGAGATGAATGCGCATGGGAGGTATGGCGAGTTGAATGCGAGTGGGATGCATGACCTTTATTTTGTGCTGCCATCAATTCTCTATGACTTTGAAGTACCGTCTCCATCTGCAATTGCATTTGTCTCTCCATCTGACTTGCTTGCCTATTATTGGCCTCAAGAATTTGCCTCAGCAATGATTCAGTAGTATTTGTGGATCCAGTGTTATCTGCTATCACCACTGGGCGAGTTACAGTAGCTCCAGGTACTATCTCTGCACCATTTATGCTTGCCGCCTGTGGAATTTCTCCCACTATAACAGGTTCTGCCACCGCCGCCGGAGTTTCTTCTGCCAAATGTTGTGTTTCGCCGACACCTTGCACCAACTGCTGCTGAACATTAGCTGCCATTGTGCCTCCTGCAATAGCATTTTGAGCTGGTTCCCTAACATTTGACGTTTCGCCTATGGTTCTTATAGTCATCCTTCCACCATCAACTTGCTCGCCACAAGCATTTGCTTCTACTTCTCCATTAATCCTTCGTAACATTGGATTGGGTTCAGGTGACCTTTCTGTATTCTCTAAATGAGTGATGTCTTCCACGTAGACCTCCTCTTTATGTGCCACCCGCTGAACAGGTGGTCGCCGAGATGTGCTTGCCAAGAAGGTATCTGACCTACCAGCTGGTTCCATTGCTCTGCTTCTAGTGTTGTGACCACCTGGGAATGTTGCTGGTGTAGGAAGGATAGGATGTCGAGGAGGCCTACCCGCCGGGGCTTTATCGCTTCTTCCTCTAGGACCCATTCGCCGAAGTTCTGTAAAAGAAGACAAACACACTTCCTGACAGTATTGCTCTGTTAGTACTGTGGGTAAATGCCAAATAAGTTAGTTGGGTTGCTTTTCAGAATGTTGATGAATGAAAGACAAAAGGAACAACTTTAGATCACGTGATGTGCAGATGATGACCTAATCATGACAAGAATTGCAAAAACATCATATGTGGTTGTAATTTTCAAATCAAAGTGATGGTACGGTACTAGCTTTAAGAAAACTTCTGAAAAGATTTTAAAATGCCATTTCCTTTATGAACATGAAGCTCATACTGACCCGCCGGAAGAGATACTCTTTTGCCGGAAATATATATCTATATTTGTACTTTTCCGAGGAAAACCCATACCAAAAATAACATTTTTCTATCCACGTAACTATTTTCCCTACTGCTTATGTGAGAAAAGTGAAATATGTGATAAAATCCTTAAACAGCCTTGAACACAGCACAATTTCCAAAAATAGTAAAAAGTCTCAGAAAGTTAAGATCTGTCGCTGTAGCATACTAAAAATACCCAAGCTTTCCTAATCTTAGTAATATTCTACAAGAGAATCACTACATCAAATCACATGGTATGTCATATATAGCAAAACAAGATGAAGAAATCCTTTATAGTGAATATAATTTCTCTGAATAGTATGATAAAGCGGCTGAAGTATTAGCGGCGATCTCTATGGTTTGCAAATCATACTATATATGGAAACAAAGAACATATGATAACATCTCAAAACATGAGCCATATGATATACCACTTTTAGTTAAATAAGAGAGGAGTCATAGAGAAGATCCTACACAATGAGCATAACATCCTTAAATAGCAGGTAAAGGTAACTAAGACACTACCGGCGAGTTCTAACACATATGAATCATACCATATATGGAAAGAAAAGAACATCAACAAATCATATCAACAAATCAAAGAAACACAAATCCAAAACCTCTTCTAGCGCCAAAATGTAACTGTGTAAAACCCCAATGGTTAGATCTTACACAGTACACCCAAATAAGATACACCCACATACACATGATCATTCCAAAACATATATCAACACAATAATCATAAGGAATATAAAGGAGATAAGAGTTAGAGATACTTGACAAGATGTTTTTACTTGGTTCGCCCCATAAGTAAGGACTACATCCAAGGATTATCACTAGTATAAGCATAATTACAATTCTTTCTTTACCTTGCTAATCTTCTAAGCTTAAACTCTCAAATAAGAACCCTAGTTTTAGTCTTGGGCTGTAGAGAGCAAGTGTGATACTTTTCCTCTCTCCAGACCAATCCCAAAATGTGTCCAACCCCTTTCTCAGTGGGTTAGTTTACTATTTATAGACCTTTTTACATGGTGGTGTACAGCTAATACAAACAAAGTTGGACTGACACTATTTGTCACGACTCGCCGCCATACATACATCGGCGAGCTCGTTCCTTACTTTATAAACATTGACGAGAGAATCTTCTAGGGGATAAGGTTGGTGACGCATCCTCCACTGAGTCAACCAGTCAACCTGACAATATATTCGTTCTGACTTCTCTTAAATGCTCACCTAACTATCACCTAACAATTGGTGACGTGTCTCTACTCGTTGATCCCTTACTCGACGTAATCTTGGTTCCTTCCCTGCACTCGCCGAGCCATACTATTCAACCCAAAGTCATATATCGCCCATCCTGTTACTCGCTGATCCAGGATATCTCAGCTGTACTCTTTTTATACAACATCTCATCTAGGATGCTTTTATATTGGATAGGTATTTTCTACCCTTACATTTTGCCTCTTTCATCTCCTAAGAATTCAGTCGTCGGGGAAGAAACTTTTCTTACTCGCCGAAAATACCGCCCCACGTTCTCCACTAAGCTTTTTTCACGCCACACGTCTTCTGCCATGCATCAGTTACTCCACGTGTCTTCCATGCGCTGCTTACCCTTTATGACTGGTAACCGTCCATACCCATCATCTCCATTACTCCATCACAGCTCACAACCGTTATCGCCGGTTAGTTTTCCCTTTCTTCCTATAAATAACTGACTCTGCATCTTCTTCTCCCTTTTACCTTCTGCTGCACGAGTTTTTCTTTTTCCTAAACCCTAAACCTTCTGCTGCTGCTTCTTTCCCCTGAGCCTTCATCTTCCTTCTTTAATCATCCAGCTCTCATGTTCTTCTCTTTCCCCTGTACTGATTTCTTCTTCACTATCCCTCACACTGATTTCTGCTACAGATTTGTTTTTAGCCTTTTTCCGTTACCGATAACCACCAATCTTCATCTTCTCCGACTAATTTTTCACCGGTAACCACCAATCTTCATCTTCTTCGGCCATCTTCAAGCTATTTTAATGGCTTCAACTGCTAAATCCCCCAGATCTAAAAGCAAAGCTAGCAAAGCCAAAGCTACTGACCAAAAGGTGCCAAATTGGAAGACTGATTGGCCTGGCTATTGTGCCCATTACAAAGTAGATTTTCTCAACCCCAAAATCCATTCTCTGCCTGATACCAAAAAGGCATTTGATCTACTATCTGTCGACGATCTCCTTCGATCAGAGACGAGTAATACTTGGGCCGATGTTGCCTTTGGTCAGCTGAAATCTGGGTTAACATTCCCTCTTTACAATCCGAATAATACTTTTATCGTCGACCTTCTTGTGGCGATTAATAGAAGTCCTTTTCAGTTAACCGGGAATGCTATCCGAGTAATGACTGAGTGGAGCAAACGCCGAGATGGACAGACTAACTATCCTTTGCTCACCAAGCTGGATGCTCATAAACCTGAGGAGTTTACTGTGGATAAATTCCTTGAACAGTACTCTGTGGTTTCTTGTACTAGAAAGATTGATCCTTGGGCTGTTCGATTTACACCCAAAAGGAATTATCCTGCTGCAAACCTGCTACTCGCCGATGTCGAGTTCACAAGCACAGAAGAAAAACCAACTGTTCGTCACAGCTCTGAGGGAGATTTTTCCAATCTTCCTTGTCTCATCGACGGGCCCTGGTTACTAGGTTGGGAGGATGATGACAAAACCAGAATCCGAGAAGCTTTTTTGCCTGAGCATTCCCACCTCACCGAGCATACCTTTTGGAATGTAGTCTGGCCTGATGCCGACAAGTATGCCAAAGATGAGAATGGCAAGTTTCTTAGAGTGAAGGATAGAGACTATGTCAAGCTCCCAACTGATGCAATTGCTGGAACAAAAAGGAGTCGAGAAAATACTGCCGACCCTTCTCAGGTAAATATATATCTATATTTAGCAGAGCTAGCAAAGATCCAACTGAAGATCTAGAAACAAGCATTCTAACTTAACTTATTTTAAAAATATATGTACATATATTTTTAAAATATATATCTATATTTGCCTCTGCTTGTTTCAAGATCTGATAGGTGTGTCTTTGGTAATATTTGATTTGCAGCCCCCAAAGAAACCCAGACCATCTCCCGCCGAGATAGCTGAAGAACTTCGCCGACTTGCCTCAGCGAATCTGCCTGCTCCACCAACTTCTTCTCAATCAGTTAAGGAGACTGCCTCTAGCCAAGAAAATCTTGAAGCAGTCGTCGATCAATCCACCAAGGATAGTTCCAACCTGCTCGTCGATCAACCTTTAAAGGATAGTTCTGGTATGTTCATTGATCAGTCTGCAAAGGATGGTTCCACCAATCCTCCCGTTACTGAAGATGTTGAAGACATGATTCAAGATACTGAAACATATCCTAAGGGCAATGATCATCTTGACATGGATTTGGGCATGCTTAACCTATCTGGTGGTCAAGATACTTCCAAACCATCTTCTTCTTCGAAGAATCCTAAGATACCATCTGTTCAACATGTTTCTGCTGCCTCAGCACTTGAGCCACATCTCGCTGGCTTAGTCGTTCTTGATAGGTTGCCTCGGCATCCTCTTACTCCTCAATCTACTAAAGGACCTGGAAGCTTGCAGCTGACTGCCTCTAATATGCTCGCCGAAGCTTTTGACAAGCTCAGTGTGGCGGATGACTGCACATACCAAGAGTACTTTGAAACATTGGCACAATATAGTCGTCCCGGGTTTGTTCATCACCCAAATTTCCATAAGGCTGCAGATATCATCCCTTATCAAGAGCACTTCAATCTTTTCAACATGGTGAGTATCTTTTTGTGACACTTCATCTTTTCCAGCTCTATCGTCGTTGGATACTTATGCTTACCCTTTGTAATTTCAGCACTTTCATCACTGCTTGAGTGTTGCCTCGGCTAATGAAGGTCTTAGCCGTGAGATTATTAATTTCAAAAATCAGATCAGTCAGTTACAACTCAGCAAAGTAAGTTTTCTCCATATCTCTTTCTGTTATGTTATTCTTCTTTCCGTCTTGTTCTTTTCGCAGACCCTTAGATTTCCTGTCTTCCAAGGTTGCCATTCCTCCGATGACGATAGGCTTAGGCGAGCTGAATCAGAAATCTAGAGACTTAGTGTTAGGGCATTGTCCGGTCAAACCCACTAGCGTTGGTATGTCTAGCTAGTTGTCAGTTTTAGATGTCAAAAGTCAATTCTTGATTTAGCCTACTAGAGTTTAGATTTCGGAAATGGGATATAGACA
>JAJJMA010187814.1:0-25012 GCA_023529015.1 Papaver nudicaule | reverse complement strand
TCATTGCTGGAAGAAGTGTCTGCTTTCATACACTTATCGGTATTGTATCCGACCTTATGAGTGTGATTTCAAGATGAAGGCTACCCCACTGAGAGATATGACTGACGAGGCATTGAATGAGGTAGGAGAGTTGATTGATACCCTAAAGACATTCGAATTCAATTTGCTTTGGCTTCAGACGAGAATCCAATACGTTCGAACAAGGCGTGCTGCTGTTGGCAAATTCACCCATGATTTGGTGAAGCAGGAAGAGAGGAATCATGCTGCCATGACTGAGGAACTCCGTAAGTTAACTGAAGAGGTGAAGAATAGGACTGCTCATATTGTTCTAATAAAGAAGGCAGCTGATGAAGGAGCGAAATCTTCACTAGATGGTTGTTTTCTGAAGAGCTTCAGGAGCAAAACATTTTCTCAGTAGATTTTTATTTTGCTTTGGTTTTATGAACAAAGGGTTTGTAGGAATTGATTATTTTGAACTCATAGGTTTTGAATTTGAAATTTTGAATTGAATTGCTAAAAGGCAAGAGATGGCTTGCACTTTTATTTTGGAGGAATTGGAAAGTAAATCTTCATATCTTCTTGAGCCATTTACCATTGACCACCATGTTTGAGAGTCTCTCATGTATTGCACTTATCATGTATCGCGCATCAGGAATGACCCGAGATATAACATAAGGTCCCTCCCAGTTTGGTGTGGACCCCGAAATAGAAGTTATTCTTCGGTTAGTGCGTCGCATAACCTTATCTCCTTCTTGAAAAGCAGCCTTAGGAACCCATGACATCTCAGGTGTCTTTCGCCTATAAGACCGTTGTTTTTCCCGAACCCACTTATTGGAAGTGGCCTTGATTTCCTCCTGAGGTGCCTCAGAGGATTTGATAGACTTGATGCAATCAAGTCCCCAAGTCGAAGAATCATCCAATCCTTGTGTAGGGACACGTTGGATAGGATTTCCATGAACTAAATAATTCTGAATAAAGTATTTCAAATCACTTTCACATACCTCTTTGAATATCACCAGAGTTTCGGACCCCACGCAGTACTCTAGCTTTCCCACGTTGCAGCTTTCTTGGTCAAACATGAACTCTTGGCCTTTGATGATTATTGGTGAGATTGTAGGCACAAATGTCTTCCCATGGAGCCAGGGACGCCCTAGGATCATGTCGTGATCCTCATCTTCTTTGATTACATGAAACTTGGCTTTGGTGCGAGCAGAGTCCACCTTCAGATCCAAAGTAACATGACCATATATGTCTTGGAGATTTCCTTTTGAATCTTTTGTCACCGTGGGATAGTAGATGACATCCCGTCGAGAAATCCCAATTGCTTGAAGCGTTTTGATTGGGATTAAATTAACCATAACACCAGCATCAATTTGAACTTTCTCAAAATTCGTACCTTCGAGACGAGCAGAGATAATCGGTATTGGAATGCGTTCCCCTGCCATCATCTCTGGTGTAACTTCGCCGGGCTTCGGCTGAACCTTCTCGGGTATAGGTAGTTCTTTGCCGCTAGCAATCCAGCTGAGGGCAGCGAAAATGTTGCTTCGCTGACTTCTAGAAAAATGTAAGAGCTCGCATAAATTCTCCATCAAATAATTAGCAGTTTGTTTGACAGATTCTCCAGAGATGGTGAAATTTCGAATGTTAGGTTGATGCTGACGTTGGTGTTGACGTTGAGGTTGGTGCTGAGGGAGTGGATTCTTATGTACACCCTCAGTCCCCAAGTTCAACTCTCCTGACTCGATCTTTTCGTTGAAGATTTGCTTGAGTCGATGACACTCGCCGGTGGGATGATTGACGAATCGATGAAAATGACAATACTTGGGATCAGTCATTTCTTGCGCCGTAGGTTCTCTTCGTACAGGAGGTAACTTGACAGCGCCATCTTGAATCCATGCTTCCAGGAGCTCTATTACTTCATCCATAGTACATGGGAAATCAGGAATTTTAGGAAATTCTCTCGGTTGCCGTGGTGCCTTTGGTGCGGGAGCATTAGCTGGGACCCGTGCAGGAACCTGAGATTGGGCTGGGGCTGCACGTTTTAGTTGTGGGGCCTCAGGAGTAGGCGCCTTCCTCTTAACACCTTCAGTGATAGCATGAACTGAGGAAAGAGAACTATATTGTTTGTTAACGAGTCGCTTGCTGGCACGCATCTTACCACGGCTTTCTTCAGCTTTTAGAGGCCTGGGCCTTTCTAGTAGCGCGGGTGCAGTAGTGGCGGATCGTTTGGCAGACTTATGGAGCTTGGTGAAATTATCGATATCCAGATTCTCCAATAAGGCCCGATATACCGGTATCATTCCGTTGATGCAAAGTTCCACTAACTGCAGCTCTGTCACGTTTGGATCATTGCAATCCACTGAGCGAGTTCTGAACCTCGTCACATAATCATCTGGATGTTCATTGTTTCGCTGATAGAGTCTTCCCAAATCGGAGAGAGTGATTTGTTTAGACACAAAGAAATACTTTTTGAGAAAAGCACTCACCATCTGGCTCCAGCTGAGGATGCTGTTGGGAGCTAGATTATTATATCAAGTATACGCCTTTCCTGACAGAGATTTCGAGAACTCTTTGAGACATACAACTTGATTCCTTTCATGTATTCTCAATGATTCCAGGAAGCGAGAGATATGTTCTCGGGCATTCCCAATACCATTATACATCGAGAATGAAGGCGTGACATATCCTTCAGGGAGAGACTCACGTTGGACTTCAACTGGGTATGGAGGTTGATGACGATGAAACAAATCTGAATTCTCCATGTTCTGAGCCTGCAAAAGATTCTGCAAATCTTCACGAGTGACGAAGTTATGTTGAAAACCCGTGTCTGGTTCACGTGTGGTGTGGACACGAGTGACTTGATCATCAGGGATAACATGAATCTGAGAAGGACCCGCCTTGTTAGAATGAGTAAGAGGATCTGCACGTGCAAGCCCTGGGTTTGTTGCTGGCGTCAACTTCTCTGAGATAGATCTCAAACACGTCAGCAACTCCATCTAGGTTTTCACCATATTGTTTTGACTCAAGGCTAGATCTTGTTGGGTCTTCATGAGATCCGAAATGCTAGGTGAGTCTTCAGTACTCCTTGTTTCTCCTGTGCGGGGCCCGAAGAGAAAAACTTCTGTGCGGCTTGAGATAGGACTGTAAGGAGTAGGAGAGATAGTGGTAGCGGTAGTCCCCACCATATGAGATAGGGGGGACGTGATATTGGATAGAGTAGGCGTGGTGGAACCCACCACATGGGATGACACGCCCAAGGGAGAAGAAGATAAGGTGGGCCCTATCTGGGTTGAGGTAGAGGCGAAATTAGGGTTTCTGGTTGTGATAGGGCTCACGGTTTTTCGTAGGTGGTGAAACTCTGGATGCGTCGAGGTGGGTTGGCGGCCTTATTGTGCGGGCCTTCAGTCCCCAGTCCCCTGTTGACAGAGTTATCTCCCATATCAGCGTATTGCCCGGCTATTACATAGAGCTGTTGGAACGTGCGGGGCTGGAATCTCCTCATTGATTCTTGATGCCATGGCTCCATCCCTCCTATGTAAATCCCCACCAATTGTGATTCGTTCATCTCCCTGTTATGATAATCCAAAGCTTTGGCTCTGAACCTTCGTACGAAATCTTCTGGATCCTCCTCTTCTTCCTGATAAGTCTTTACCAGATCTGAAAGACTAACTTGGCTAGGAATGGATGCATTATCTGTGGGAGCGACATTGATAGTGGCCCCCACAACATGAGGCGTGATAGCAAGTGGCAAAGGCAAAGCAGGGCCCAAACCGAGAGAATGGGTGATGGCAGGAGTGAAAGGAGGAGAGGAGTTGGGTCCCATTAGAGAGGGGACGTCATTAGGAGTGATGGTAGTCACGTTTTTGGTGGTGAGGCCAGCAGTGGCGTCTTGATTGGTTGTCCCTGTAGCACAAGATAGGGACATGTTGGAACAAGATAGGGATAAGGTGGACCCCTGCTGGACGTTCTGGAGAGATGAGGATGAAGTAGGCGTGGTGGATCCCACCAGAGGGGATGACACGCCCAAGGGAGAAGGGGATAAGGTTGGCCCCCTATGGGTTGAGGCAGAGGCAAAATTAGGGTTTGGGTTAGAGCTCACAGCTGGGATTGTGGGGCCAGAGGTGATGGCGCCACTAGCTTGGGTGTTTGTGACCCCACTTGCGGTAAACAAACTCGTGGGGACACTAGGGTTATTTGGAGAATTTGTATTCTCTGAACTCTGCCTCCTGGTTTTAACCATATCTTCTTAAAACCTAGATAATGACCTCCCACTGTGGTCGCCAAATGTTTTAGGTGTAAAACAATAAAGAGAATCTGAGGGGTAAAGTGTGAAGTGTGATGATGTAATAAGAGATTATGATGAATTCGAGAGGTCAAGATCGAACAAGACTCGCCTAAACCAAGAAATGGTCGTTCGAGTATTGCTTCAGTTACAAGAAGAGGATATAGGGTTGGTTTAGGGAGGGAAGCAGAGAAAGATGAGATCAGAGAATTGCTATGATTTTCTGTGATGTTGATGATTGAATTGCTAAAGAAGATTGGATATTCAGTTCTCACTAGATATTAAATGCTGAATGAGAAGAGTTAATCAATGATCGATGAGATTGATTGATTGAACTTACACTGAATTAAACTGTTTGTTCTTGCTGGAGAACTTGTTGTTTCCAAACTGGTCGAGTGACCTATTTATAGCAATAGAATTCCAACTGATCTCGTAAGAAGTGGAAGAGTGGGAATGTGGAGTAAGTGGGGCAAGTCTTGCGCCTAATATTAGGGAAGAATGAACCGCCCACTACTCTATCCCATCTTCTCAGCAACGTTCACACGACTTAGTTTTCTTTCCCGTTAAGTGATTGAGCCGTTGCAATCACACGCGTCGTAGACTGCCAAACCAAAACCCTAAAAGAATATCCCCCCATGTAACTTACTTGATTCTCGTAAGATTTGTTAAGATTTGTTAAGTCAAAGATGACTAAGTGCAAGTCGTACCAATTACTGGTAAACTCAGGACTTTTGCATAAAGATAGAGATTAAGCGATAAGCTTGTGTATCTCTTTTAGGTTTGGTCTAAGGATTGAACCGGGCAATCGCCATTTAAACCAATGAGATAAATCTAAGGGTTGAGCTAGCAACCGCCATTAGATAAGATAAGGTAAGTCTAAGGATTGAGCTATGCAATCGCCAATTAGACTGAGAGGATTTCAGCAACTCTCTGTGGCAACAGTCAAATAAGTACGACTTTCAGTTTGCCATAAATATGAGAAATTGGCTTGTGGCATGTAATGCACCAATTCTCTGAGTAATGAAGACATATGAATGTCTAAAATAAATATAGGTCATAGCCATGAGCCATGATTAAGAATTATAGCACTGATTTATAGAAGCAAGTCCATAATCAGGAAAAACAGACGAATGATGCTATCACAGCGTAGCCATCATCAAGAATGCATAAGCATTGCCAATACAAGACCTAAAGATAGGCCATAATAATCATAATAAGCCATGTTGCATGGTATGATAATCTTATTAAGAAATTAGGTATAAGGCGCAAAGGATAAACCATAACATTTATGTTATTTTCAGATTTCTGGACAGTTTGCATGTTGTCCATTGGTAAAATCACCCAGGCCAGACCATATTAGATAAAATTCTGAATTTTTAGTATGTTGTAGGGAACTCACAGAGGAAAATATTTTGTGAAGGAAGCGCCCCCTAATTCCTCACGGATTGGGCTGTAAAAATCACGCCATGAGGAAATACGTGAGCTGAACTGCCAGATTTCCGAACTTGATTAGGAAACTAGAGTATTATGGACTTAATAAAATCCATAATCCTCTAGGATTTGGATCAGTGGGACCCATAAATAGAGGGGAGGCTAGAGAAGAATATATTCTAGTCCCAAGGGGGCAACTAGAGCCCGTGAGAGAAGAAAATATCATGGCTCTCCGTGAGCACAAGCAGGGGAAAGCCGTAAGGCCCCCACGGTTTAGCCGCGCCCTGACTTTGGGCCTCCAAGATTTGGCCAAGGCAAAGTCATGGGGCTCCAAGATTAGGCCAGGGCAATAGCATGGGTACCCACAATTAGACCAAGGAGGTGGCGTGGGCACCCAAGTGTCAAGGCACGCCAAAGACATGGATATCCAAGATTAGGGCAAGCTAGAAGCATGGGCATCCAAGGCTAGGGCAGGGATTAGCCATGGGCCTCCAAGGAGAAGGGGCGTGAAGCTTTGGCGGGGGCTAATCTAGGCCATAGGCCAAGGAAGATGGTGTGAGGCATTGGCGGGGACTAAGCTAGGCCATAGGCCAAGGAATAACGGCCAAGGCTAATGGCGGGCTAGGCTTAGGCCACGAGTGAAAGCCAAAGTGTTGGCGGGGCTAGGCTTAGGCCATAGGCCAAGGAATGAAGATGGCGGGACTAGGCTTTGGCGGGACTAGGCTTAGGCCAAGAGGAAGATGGCCAAGGCTAATGGCGGGCTAAGCTAGGCCACGAGAGTGAAAGCTAAAGTGTTGGCGGGGCTAGGCTTAGGCCATAGGCCAAGGAGTGAAGGTGGCGTGAGGTGTTGGCGGGGTTAGGCTTAGGCCATGGGCCAAGATGATGACCGTGTATACCCCTAAGGCCAAGAAGTGGCCGTGTACCTCCCCCTTGCTAGTGGCGTGAATGGCCTAAGATTTTGGCTCGAGCATGGGCCAGGTTAATGCGTATGCGTAGGTATTTTATCGTATAGGCTAGGGATATGGACCATGCTACTAGGCTAGGGTCGTGAGACATCAAAATACAGCTAATGGTAATTTAAATATCTTATCCCTACTATAAAATAAATTCATACCTTTTCTCGAGCTATTCCAGGACGCCAGAAATTGATGTGAAATTACTCCTGTGACCTCCTCGCCAAAAACCACCATCAACAATAGGGCAGCATAATCTCGACATGTGAGGCTCTTAAATTTAAGGTCGGTTGGTTTCGTCGGAGGTTTAACACCTTCAAAGTGGACTGTGATGCCATTATTGCTAACGTGATCCCCTGTATAAATGTCATTGCACAAGAGGAGGAGATCATGGCGGAAGAATCAGCAAAGGCTGATAAGATGATTGAAGATTTGAAGGATCTGGAAAAGAAGACGACCGACGACTTTAAGGCTAAGGAAAAGGCAATGACTCGGAAGCTGGAGAACAATAAAAAGAGAATGCTGGAGGAGACGACAAAAGCTGAGAAGGTGAGGCTCAGGACTGAGGCTTTTAACAAGAGGATGGAGTTGAAAAATAAGGGATACCGAGATATACCACCAACTTTTAGTTTCGTGAGCCTAGCTGATTAGGTTGCTTGAACGATCTCACAAATCAATATTCAAGCAACAACCCGAGTACATTTCTGAGAACCGAATCCCAATAAGAACGAGTTCTTGTAAATCTCAACGGAGATTGATTCACTCTAGGGTATGAATCAACAAACTTGCAATACTCTAATTATATAGATCAGAGACAATATAATGCAGAAGGGAAAAGTAATGCAAGACACCAGAAGTTTTGTTAACGAGGAAACCGCAAACCAGCAGAAAAACCTTGGGACCTCGTCCAGATGTGAACACCCACTGTATTAAACGAATAAAGACGCTAGCCTAATCTCAGACTTCGGACTAGAATTATCGAGACTGAATTAATCCTCCAAGCAACTCAGCTATCGTTGTGCTCCTACGTCACTTGACTCCCGCAGAAGCCTACGTACTTGATTCCCCTCCCTGACGTCCTTTACAGGCCTATGAGTTACTCCACTTCCCTTCGTGAAGACTAGAGCCACCCTGCCTCTAACAGGACGCCTGGTGTACTCGATTGTAATTCAACAAGAATACGATTGTGATTTCCTTTAGACTTAAAGTCAAGGTTAATGGAAATCGATATGCTGATTAGGGCTTATTGATCTAGCCTAAGCAGCTTTACCTCGTAACGCGTGACGAACCTAGTATTAAACCTAGCTCGTGAATTTGTGTTATGGAACTTCTAGGTCTTATAACACCGAGTGCAGTCTTTCAAATAGTCGTAGTCCAAGAAAAGGACTTCGAGATGACGACCAACCTTTATGCAAGGATACACAGATGTGTAGAGGATTGAGGTTGTATCTTACAGAAGGTCATCTATTTATAATGATCATCAAGGGAGGCTTTGCTTTAAAGTTAAGCAACCTTGAGTAGGGCTCAAGCAAGTTTCCGAACTTAGAAAAGTCCATAGGCTTGCTTTGAGGTCCAACTCAATCTTATTCTAACCCATTGGTAGAAACCTAAAGGTTGTGAGAAGGCTCGCCTTGATCTAATGAAAGATGGCATCAGATCAAACAATTTTGACCATGCGTGGAAATGTGGAAGAGCTCCATGAGCCGGATTGTGTATGAGTTCGAGAATCCAAACACAACCGACCGAAAATTTCAACAATGAAATTTTCCATGGCTTATATGAATGTGTTCATGAACGTGTACATACAAAACTTGCTCTTTCTCTGAAATGCCTATCACTAACATATGAACGTGTTCATGAACGCATAGACTGTTGAGGTCTATTTCAAGAGACAACTCTACTCACTTCTACTTAGTCATATGATCACAAGTAATGTGAAATGCTAAGAGAACTAATCCTTAAAAATCCTTCGGACATAAACAACATCATAGACTATTTTAAATGATAGAATGGTAAATACAAAACTGAAAGGTAAACCCTTCTAACCTTTAATGAGGACGATATGTTTTATCAAGTATGTAAGCTCCGGTCTTCATCTTCGGTGGTCTTCGTCTCAAATACCTAATCCTATCCTAGTCCGATTTATTGTAAGACTTATCAAGGATTGAGTTTTTGTCATCTAAACTTGACAACTGACTTGAGATAGCAAAATCAGTGGGTTCAACCGAGGAAGGGTCTAACAATCTCCCCCTTTGTCAATTTTAGTGACAAAACAATCTTACATATGGATTCAAAAAGTAAAATCTTTTAGCTCTAACCATAATGTACTTGATCTTTTTGTAATCTTCAACGTCTTCAAATATGATCGAGTGTTTTTGCAAGTGAAGATTCAAAGTAGAGATAACAACTCAAAAGCCACCATACATCTTGGTTCTAGAAGGACGTAGTCCAACAAGAGTTGTTATGCAATTGAGTAGTATACAAAACTTGTAAGCATATTGCACCGATGCTTAAAGATACTACACAATATGATATGTTCTCCCCCTTAATCAATACACTAACTTTTGCTTTGACATGACAAACACATCGATTTTACTCCCCCTATGACAATGCCGAAAAGATTTCTCTTTTGTATGGCATATGTCGAAGCAGTTAGAAGATTTTACTCCCCCTTACTACAAGATTTCTCCCACTTTTTGTCATAAAATTAGACAAAAGACAAAGAAAAATATGTATCATCATAAAATAACATCAATCAATGTAGACAAAAGTAAACATACTTGAAACGAGAGATTAAAAGGCGCAATTCTTCCGTAATTTCCACAACCGCACACCCCAAAAGATATTACCATGAAGCACAAGTTCAAAAGAACTCTCCCCCATTATGTGTCATTCCCTAAAGAACAACGCGACGACCTCCCCAAGTAAAGATTTTGATTAAATCTTGGGTTAATAGTACAACTTCACAAGTAAAATTGCAATTTTGTTTTTCTTTCCTAGCCAGTTACGGTCATAGTTTTAGGAATTCAAGGCTTAATCTTCCAAATTCTCAAAGAGTTTCGGTCAACCATCACCTTTAGAGAAAACATAAGGTTACCCTTCCTTAGAATGTTACGACTAAGAATGAAAGGTACAACACTTTATCCAGCGGAGTCCAATATTGTACCCTACGAGGTTCCTCCTTATTGAAATTGTGGAGGGTAAAACCCCTCGGGACACGTGTCGTAAATCCAGGAAGCAGAAGTCACTCCAAAAGAACTAGTTACGAAGCCTCGAACCGAACCTAAGAGGAACGAGATCAAACATAACGAGTGAAGACTCGGAAGAAAGGGGATTAAGAGGGATTCAGACCGCACCAAGAGACCGAAGCCCCAGAGCCATCTCCAGAGCACCACCGAAGGAACCGCCTTACTCGACAAGGACTGATACCACCATGATTGAGTCTCTTGTCTTATTAGCTGTAAACACCCAAGCTCGGCCTATATAAGGCGAGCTTGGAAAACTTTGTAAGGGTTGGATTCTTTTGGGTAAATACCTAAGCGGCAAGAGTGGGATTAGGTCTGTATCTCCTCTGGCTCCTTAGGGTTATAATCCATGTAGTTACAACACTGAAATACATATAAATCTTTACACATTTAGCATTCGATTATTGTCTTTTATACATCTTCGGTACTGTTCTTAGGATCTTCGTACCACTAAATCATGTTAAATAACTGTATGTATGAGTAGATCTGATGGCTGTGGTACCTTATATACCTATGCAGATTTTCTACTCGTACAGTTTGGCGCTAGAAACAGGGACTGATTAAAACAACTTAGGGTTTGCCTGTGATTTTTCGGGTTTTCAAATTTTTCACGTAATTTCTTATCTTTTCAAAAAATCTTCAAAAGCTTATTTTTCGAAAAGAAGCTCTTGCACCTTCAACGTCTAAAGATCCTTAAAGGCTTTAGCATGTTTAAGGATTTTATGAGTAAATCATCAGACGGTGAGATCTTCAACTAAGGGTTTCAAGACTTTGGCACGACAAAACCGGTTTCAAAAATGATAGTTGATTATCTTCATATATGCGTAAAAACTGAGGTAGGTAAATAAGAAAACTACTGTAAACTTATTTTAGGGTTTTCAGATTGCGTACTATGGTTGAAAATAAACTGTTACGACGAAACCATGGGGAAAGATAGTTTCTGGCTAAAAGACAAAAACATGGTTAGGGATATATCTAAATATGACCTACGCTAAAAACCGCAAAAAACCGTTACAACGCGTAGACTAACATGACCGACATAGTACACTGTAGTAGCTGCTTTGGACCTCACGGGTTTTTTGTTGTCTTTTGATAGGTCACAACCAGAATGACTTCGAAATCTTACCAGGCTCCGAGGCAGCAAATGGGACCTTCGGGACAAGCCATCAAGATAAAGTCAGCACAAACCGCTCATTGCAATTCAATGATCCATACAAGGGAAAACGTCAGCCCAAGAAGCAGCAGCATTGGGGGAAGAATTCACAAAAGAGACAAAGATGGAAGAGAAATAATGATTGTCACCGAAGCAAGAAAATTCGAGCCTTGGCAGCTAACGCCAATAACTTATTCGGCAGCAGACCTTCCCGAAGACGGCCCAAGTAATAATCCTTTAGTGATCACAGTAAGCATAAATAAGAAGACAGTACCAAGAATATTGGTGGATCCAGGCAGTTCGGTAGATGTATTATTCGGAATGGCTTACAGGGAATATTTTCACAATATTCCACTGGTGCCCACGGATTACACGATCTACGGATTTAATGGAAGAGCATCAAAACCAAATGGAGACATCTCATTACCGGTGTACGTAACATCGATGGAGTTGAAAACAACATTCTGTGTCCTGGACATAGAATCACCATATAGCGCCATCTTGGGGCGGCCGTGGCTGCATGGGATCTTAGGAGTGCCTTCTACATTGCATCAGAAACTCAGATTTCCAACTCCCGAAGGTATAGGAGAAATCAAAGGTGAGAGCTCGGAGTCAAAAGCGTGCCATGAAAAAGATATCGATCAAAGGAAAAATGTGCGGCGCAACCGAAGAGAAAGGTACAGGCAACAAAAGGAGAAAACGATTAGCGAAGAAATTAATCAAATAATACAAGGCAAAAAAGGAGTAATCACGAAGGAAGCACCGAAGGATCCTAGTGCCATGAATGAAGACACTCCGAACTTAACTCCAACAGAGCCCACCGAGGACGTAAACATTGGAACCAACGAAGATCCGAAGATTGTAAAGATCGGAACATTAATGGCGAAGGAGAAGCGAGATGAACTAGAGGGGTTGCTGAAGGAATATGCCGATGTCTTCGCTTGGAAAATGAGTGAAATGCCAGGAATAGATCCCAGCTTGGCATGTCATCATTTAGATATAAACCCATCAGTAAGACCATTCAAGCAGAGACCCCGAAAGTTAGCAGACGTATACCAAACAGCAGTTGAATCCGAATTAAATAAGATGATCGAAACAGGAATTATCAAAAAAATACAATACGCAGATTGGATTTCAAACATGGTCATCGTTCCGAAGAAAAACAAAGGAGTGCGTATATGCATCGACTTCAGCAATTTAAACAAGGCGTGCCCCAAGGATCCACATCCCTTACCCAGCATAGACCAAATGGTGGACGCAACAGCCGGCCATGAGCTATTAAGCTTCATGGATGGCTACTCTGGTTACAACCAGATTCCTTTGGCGGAAGAAGATCAGAAACATACGGCGTTCTTGACATCCAATGGGTTATATTGTTACACCAGAATGCCATTCGGTTTAAAGAACGCCGGTGCTACTTACCAAAAGGCTATGGAGAATATCTTTCGTCCTTGGTTGAAAAAGACCGTCGAAGCTTATGTAGACGACATGCTAGTCAAAAGTAAAAAAGCCGACACTCATGTGAAAGACCTGCGAGAAAAACTGGAAAAAATGCGACAAATCAACATGAAGATCAACCCGGCAAAGTGCATCTTCGGGGTGAACTCGGGAAAATTCTTGGGATATATAGTCACAAAAACATGCATCGAAGTAGACCCACTAAAAGTACAAGCAATCCGAGAAATGCCATCGCCAACAACCATAAAAGATGTGCAAGCTTTAAACGGAAGGTTGGCAGCTCTTAGCAGATTTATTGCGCGGTCTTCGGACCGATGTAAAGACTTTTTTAGCATCTTAAAAAAGGGAGAGCAATTCGTATGGACGGACAAAAGGGAGGCCGCTTTTCAGGGGATCAAAAATTACTTAGCAAGTTTGCCGGCTTTGCAGCGCCCAGAGAGAGATGAAAATTTGAAACTATACATAGCCTCGAACAAAGACGCCATCAGCGCAGTACTAGTAACAACTAAAGAAGAAGAGAAGCCAGTATACTACATTAGCAGGACCCTTTTTCCTGCCGAGAAGAACTACACCAAGTTGGAACAACTGATTCTCGCGTTAGTTGTAGCAACACAAAAACTTCGGACATACTTCCAGGCTCACAAAATAATCATGATAACGAAAACACCAATCGAATCAGTTATGAAAAATCTCCAGGCAGCAGGCAGAATTGCAAGGTGGAACGCTCAAATTGGACAATATGATGTGGACTATGAAATCAGAACGACATTAAAATCACAGATAATCACATATTTTTTAGCCGAGTTTCCAATAAAAGAAGACTACGAAGAAGAACCAATCTTGGGAGTCGAGAACGATGAAGAGCCTGACGACTTGCTAAAACAGTGCCATCCTCGGAGATGGGAAGTTTTCATCGATGGTTCGGTAAACAGCGATGGCCGAGGAGTAGGTATAGTCTTCACTTCACCCAAAGGAGAACGTATTGTATTCGCACTTCGGTTGGAATTCGAAACAACTAACAATGAGACCGAATATGAAGCAATGATCCATACCTTGAAGCGTATGATCAGCATGGAAATTCAGGAAGCGCGAATAACAACGGACTCGCAACTAGTGGTACGACAACTGGATGGGAGTTACCAATCCAATGATTCGTTATCCAAGTACAAGAAATTAGCAAGAAGGCTCATGACGAAAATTCTGCATCTTAAAATTCGGCACATCTGTAGAAAGGACAACAGGCATGCGGATGCTTTGGCATTCATTGCCTCCAAGATAACGGATCAAAGTATAATCTCTATCGAAATTGGAAGAATAAAGAAATCATCAATAGCAACCGAAGAAGGGGAGCTAGTGATGGCCATTCAAGAAGAAGATGACGACTGGAGAGTACCCATAAGGAAATACTTGGAGAACAAGGAATTACCAAGCAATCCACTGGAAGCACACAAAGTAACCAGTAGATCCGCTAACTACCGACTCATAGATGGGGTCTTACATCGACAATCATTCTTGGGACCACTGCTAAGGTGCGTGCATCGAGTAGATGGCATTGCACTAATGAAAGAGCTACACAGCGGAGAAGCAGGAACGCACAGCAGCGCACGAGCACTCGCACAACGAACCAAGGCCCAGGGATACTATTGGTCATATATGCATGCTGACGCCAAAAGCATCTCTCAAAAATGCGACCCATGTCAAAGATTCGCTAAACGAATTCATGCGCCAGCAACAAACTTGAATTCGGTGTTGAGCCCATGGCCTTTTGCCAAATGGGGGGTCGACATCATCGGCCCATTCATTCCAGGAACAGGACAACAAAAGTATATCATAGTCGCGACAGACTACTTCTCCAAATGGATCGAAGCAAAAGCTCTAAGGAATCACACAGGACGAGAGGTGTTTACCTTCTTCTGGGAGAACATATTCTGCCGATTCGGAGTACCTGCAGAAATAGTCTCGGACAACGCCCAAGAGTTCCTCAGTGCCGAGGTTAAAGAGTTGCTAAATCAATATAATGTAAGGCTAGGAACTTCGACACCGATATATCCTCAAAGTAACGGTCAGGCAGAGGCGACAAACAAAACAATAGGAGACAACTTGAAAAAACGAGTACTGCCCCACAAAAAGCAATGGTGCGAACATCTACACAATGTACTTTGGGCATTCCGAACTTCCCAAAGATGAGCAACGGGAATGACTCCTTTTCACCTAACATACGGGACCGAGGCAGTGTTGCCTACGAAAATAATGATACCAACAGATAAATACAAAGCGTGGGAACAAAACCTTTCCGCAGATTTAATATACGCAAAATTGGATGACCTCGAAGAAGCAAGAGAGGAAGCTCGGCAACACAGCATTAATTACCAACAAGGGGCAGCCCAAGGATACAACAAAAAAGTAATCGAAAGAGAGTTCCAGCCCGATGAACTTGTACTGCGAGAAATACCGCCCTACCAAAAAGGAAACGCAGAAAAATTGGAACCAGTTTGGGAAGGACCGTACAAAATCAAACAGAAGGCAGGAAAGGGAGCATACAAGCTAATTGACGAAAAAGACGGCCTGGGACTTGGCAATGCATGGAATGCAAAATATATAAGGAAGTATTATACATAAAAATGTATCGAGTATCCTCGAAATAAAAGAAAATTTTATACGGCAAGCACGCCAAATCAAACTCCAAAAAGAATGATCTGGTCAAAAGCTGCAACGTCGAGGCAAAAAACGCCAACAAACAAAAAGGTTGTAACGCCGAGGCAAAAAACGCCAACATAACAAAAAGGCTGTAACGCCGAGGCAAAAAACGCCAACAAAACAAAAAGGCTGTAACGCCGAGGCAAAAAACGCCAACAAACATAAAGACCTCGAATAGCAGGCACAGAGCTGATGACCATATAAATCGTAAGGGCCCTACAAGTTGTATGGCACGGTCCTCTACCCACAAGACACCCCGTTAGCGGTGGGCGCCTTGAATCAAGGCTACATAAGCTGATGATACATTCGCACCCACTACCAAATGGCCACGAGGACTTCACGTTCTCGGGCGTCAAGGGGACAATAAATGGGATTAACATCTACCTATAGAGGAAGATGGAACACCGAGGCAGCTGATTCGCTCTCAAAACAAGCAGCGAAGTACGCAGCCGAGGGACCCCTCTGACAAACTAAGGGTCGGGGGGGCGGGGGGCGGTTAAAGATTTAGATGGGTCGAACTTTAGGCTGCGATAAGAGAAAAGTGCCATGTCTAAGCTCCAGCCTTGACCGACACTCCCCCATTGTGTTATTTTATTATTGAGAAGCGGGGCATCCATTTTACAGCTCTTACATTTACTTAGGCTAAAGGTTATCAGGGCGCCACCATGCCCTCTAGGAAGATAAGCAAACATCTTCGGTACCTACCTAATGTGCTAAGGCTAAGCGGATGCCCATGCTACCAATAGCCAGTGTTTTTGCTTGAAACCAGTGCAAGTAACTTAAAGCCTTTGGGAAGGGTGATCCGTACGCCCCCACTAGCTTGGTTCACTATCTCCTACATCGAAGTAAGCCCCGAAGTTGCACCTCAAGTAACCATAACAGCCAGTAAAGAAAAGCAATGGCAGAAAAAAACACACGAGTCATCGCTATATTCAAAAGCAACAAACTACGGCGAGTCACACTCAAACATAAAGAAATAAGGGAAACATAGGCAAGGTATATTCTACTTCTCAACAATTTCCTTGGTAGCAACATCTGGACCAGCCTGAGAAACCGAAGCCTTCGGGTCATCGCTATCCCTCATTGGTGAAGCAGCAACCCTCGGAGTACCAGCAGATCGGCTAGGAACATTCACATTCTCATTCCCCTCGATTGTTTCACCCTTGTCCTCACTCGGATTCTTAACCAACAGTTCATCACCATTTTTCTCAACCTCACCGTTAGCTTCGCCACTTGCACTTCCCATCTCCTCAAGATCACCATTTTCCCTCGCAGCCTTCAGTTGCGCTACTAACACCTTAACATCCGCGGAAGGGACAAGTCCTTTGTCGGACTCTAGGGAAGCATCGGGGTCATTTTCGCCATTACCGTAGTGGGGAGGTCGCATGCCGAAATCCCTAAACAGGTACCTACCATGTCGACGGCTGAACAGGGCCGTTCGATTAGCTTCCCCGTTAATATGCCCTCGGAGATTCAAAATTTCCACATCAAGGGATACAAGCCGGCCATCTTTCTCTTCACAAGCACCTTGTGAAAGGCGGAGCTCGTTTTCCTTTAAACTTAACTCGTCGTTCAGTTTCGAAACTTGCTTTTTCTCAGCTTCCAACTCTCGCGCATAACCATCCCGCTCCTTAGCAACACTTTCAATACGTTTCTCCAACTCCTTCACATACTTAGAGAGATCATCCTTTTCTTGTTGTAAAGTCTGAATATCCGCATCAAGACGGGTAATCTCATGGCCTTGCGCATCAGTCAGATCCAGTAGGTACATCCCATGATACTTTTGCTACAGAGAAAAAACAATACAAAAACCAAATCGGTACATAAAACGTACGAGACAGAGAAACAAATCAAAGCAAAAACACACTCACGGCTTCAATAAATGCTTGATGCTTGGGAGTAGACGAGGCAAGAACTTCTCTATCCCAGTTGCCAGAAAACGCTTGAGAAAGAAACCTAGCCACCGAAGGATCCAGCGGATGCTTCAGAGGATCCCTAGCGTATGATTTCAAATGTTCGGAAAGATCTTCGGCATAAGGACCAGGTATAGAACTTCGCTCAAGAAGCTTCCGCGCCTCCTCCGCCGAGCAAGGCCTCCTTACAAAACCAACAGGAACCGAACCTGGGACCCAGGCAGATCGGGAGAATTGACCCAACGAAGCACTCACAAAACAATCGTTGGAGCCATATTGATTAAAACCTATGCCAGTCATGCAAGGATCAACAACCCAGACTTCAGCAAATACAGGAGCAGTAGGCCCCTGCGATGACACAACAATTTGGGGGCTCGTCGCCAAGGAAGCGTCCTGAAGGACTAGATCATTTGAAGACCCATTTTTCTGCCTCTTCAAAGGTTCGACCTTCTCATCCTTGATACCCTCGCCATCGGTTTTTCCACCGGACGTGGCAGGATCAACCAAACTTTTGCCAGCAGTCTTTGCAGTAGGTCTCTGCGAACCAACAGTTCGAGAAATAGTCTTTACAAGCTTCTTCTTCACGCCACTAAAGGCAGGCCTCTCCCGAGTTGGGTAACACAGAGAAAATTTCATTACACCATCGTCAACCTGGAGCACTTCACCCTGCTAAAAAGTAACCACAATGGTCAGGTTCCAAAACAGAGGCAAACATTCATACCCAGAAAATAACCGAGGCATGTAGTGTTTTCTCACCAGACCATCTTGGCCCCTTTCATCAGTCGATTTCGAAGGCTCTTTCCTCTTCCTCGAGTGATTGGTCTGTTCCTGAACTTGTGGACTTCCCAGCTCAAGCTTCTGAAAAGAAAACCACATCAGTAAAGCAGCTAACAGAAAAAAGGGCTATATATATATATATGTATATATATCCCTCGTCATACCTTCTCCTTGAAAGCAATCATATTCTCCTGAAACCTTTTACGTTCTTCCTCGGAGAAATGAATCTTATAAAACTCAACAACAGAAAGCTTATGATCCTCTTCAAACTTTGTTCGTTCGACCTTCTTCTTCTTCTTGTCTTCGTAGCCAAAAAGAACAGGACCTTCGATAAGCACGGGATTAGAAAACCATGTTTCATCGCTAGAATGACGAAGAAGTGTATTCGCTTTAGACCCAGAAAGATCCACGTCGCCCATAACATGTGGAGAATCAACTGCTTTGATCAGGCCTACTCCCCAGGGGGCCTTCGGCGTAAGCAAGATCCTTTCTACCTTATAGTATTTGAAAAAAAATTCGACAGTCCAAAAACTTGAAGGGCGCTTAAGCTCCTCGGGAAACTTTTCATAGTAATAAGATTTGCCATTCGAGCGAGCAACCCACTCTCGAATAACTCGAATAGAATTTCCGTCCAGCTGCATCACGCCACAAGGAGGATTGATTTGAGAATAAATCTCATAGAAAAGGGGATTCACGGGGTCATATAACGGAATCGGAAGACGGCGCCAAGCTGCTCACCGGAGACAATTAACTTCCTATCGCTACACTGATGAGAAGAAAGCAATTCAGGGGAAAAATTAACCTTTCCCAAACTCCTGCAAGGGAAGACTTGCATCAAAACCATAAACCTTGGCTCTTTCTTCCCAAGCAGATTTCTGAGGATCAACCATCTTCCGGGGAAACTCACCGCCAGACTGCATATTCATTTCAGGGGCTTGATAAACAAAGGGAAACTCAGAAAAAGAACAAACAAAGAAGAATATAAGAAATTACAAAAGCTTATAGGATATCAGATCCAAAGGGGGAGAGATCGAAAACGCTAAAAAAGTTACGGAAGATTTCAGAAGAAAAAGAGAGGGCAAACAAAGTTTAAATAAGGAGACACAAGACCGGCGCAGCCGGTAAAAGGTAGAAAGAGTGAAGATTTCAAAACCATAAAAAGCCACATGTGTCGGCCAAGAAAGTTAAAACAGAGGACACGTGTCGAAAAGGAAAAAGGTCCAGGGAAGTTTCCTTCTCCGAACCTCCTCGATCTTCGGACAACAAAAGAGGCAAACTGTGGAGGGTAAAACCCCTCGGGACACGTGTCGTAAATCTAGGAAGCAGAAGTCACTCCAAAGGAACTAGTTACGAAGCCTCGGACCGAACCTAAGAGGAACGAGATCAAACATAACGAGTGAAAACTCGGAAGAAAGGGGATTAAGAGGGATTCGGACCGCACCAAGAGACCGAAGCCCCAGAGCCATCTTCGGAGCACCACCGAAGAAACCGCCTTACTCGACAAGGACTGACACCACCACGATTGAGTCTCTTGTCTTATTAGCTGTAAACCACCCAAGCTCGGCCTATATAAGGCGAGCTTGGAAAACTTTGTAAGGGTTGGATTCTTTTGGGTAAATACCTAAGCGGCAAGAGTGGGATTAGGTGTGTATCTCCTATGGCTCCTTAGGGTTATGATCCATGTAGTTACAACACTGAAATACATACAAATCTTTACACATTTAGCATTTGATTATTGTCTTTTATACATCTTCGGTACTGTTCTTAGGATCTTCGTACCACTGAATCATGTTAAATGACTGTATGTATGAGTAGATCTGATGGCTGTGGTACCTTATATACCTATGCAGATTTTCTACTCATACAAAAATCGTCTCCCCTTAGCCATAAGAGTCAGAAGCATGGATTTTGATAGTTCTTCGTAAATTGCTTTACCCGAACGGGTGGTATGGCTAAAAAATCAAGTTCACGATTTATGCAATACGTCACAAAGGTAATCTTAAAAAGAATTTTAGGTATTACATTCAAACTAAAAATAAGTATATTTGAAAGGCAAGCAAAAGGCCTAGGCTTTATTGCCAAAACACCTGAAGCAAAAGAATGCTTTTATCTAGATAATGCAAAGAAGAAAATAATTATTCTTCAGTTATCTTCTTCTCTGATTCTTCATAAACAGTCCAGTCACGTTCAATAGCAACTACCCTTGAGGTGAGATCAGTGATGAGATTGCCGAGTTTTTCAAATTCCTTGCTTAAACTCTGAACGTGTTCAAGAACAACATCAAGTTTCATATCAGACACCTTTCTATGTTCTTCAACAACACAAGAATTTGAGCATTGGGCTACCATTGCTTTGTTTCTTGATGATAAACTAGATTCACTGTCAGAAGATTCAAGTCGAATCTTTTTACAGGAAGGTAGAATAACAATCCATGTAGTATCATTCATCTTGCAGTTCAATCCCAATGAGAGAAGAATTCCTTCTTTGATATAAACTGATAGAATATCTCTTCCTACTCTTCATTCACAAAGGTCAGACACAAAGTTTAGGTTTTAAAGAGATACCAAGTCGTTCATGAGAGGTAGCGTGAACGACTTATAAGAAGCAGTTTTTATTAAGGTAAAAAAAGGCATTTTAAGCCCAGTGTGACCATGAGGGTACATCTCATAAGACAATTTACCAGAAAAACTAAGTTTAAAGTGTCAACAATATGATTTTTAAAAGAGCATGTATTCCTTTTGGCTTGCTGGTAGATATTCCCATGGATCCTGGTCTCGACTCTTGCCTTGGGAGCCAGAGGCAAGGAGAATTCTAGAAGTAGCACAAAACGAGTTGACACCCATATGAGTCATTACATTTTGGACTCTTATTTATGATGTGTTAGCACCGATAGATAAAATTTAGGTATAGGCTCACTGCACTTCAGGAGACGTTAAATCGGTGTTGTAAGACAATTATGATAACATCATTGGATATCATAAACCATCAGACAAAAGATCACATAATATTTTGAGTGTGGACACATCTCTTTGGAGAACATTGCTCAACAACGAAGTGATGATAGATTATTGTATTATTGAATAATTGGCAAATATTTGTTCATGCACATACTTAAAAATAGCTTTCATACAGAATCCTGCTTATAGACCTATTTATCCCTATAAGGATGAACAATAGCGAGAGTCCTTCTTTTGATTACTGAGATGGGGACAAAGTTGTTTGGTCCACAGAACTTCGTGATTTTCTCCTCTTCTTTATTTACGATGAGGTCCATGAACTGCTAGTTGAAGACATACCTAGAGGATCAGTCATTGGAATCATCTCTGATAGATTCGTTTCCGTAGAGTGAATGATTTTGATGCAATTTGAAAGAGACTTGTTAATATTTTTCCGAATGGCAGAGTTGATAGGTTTATTGTCTTCAACGGTCTGTTTAACAAGCCTTTTCTCAACCCATTTCTTTACAGTCTTGGGTGGTGAACTCTTGCGAGCGGGTTTTTTAACAGAAGCATTAATTGCAGGCCGAGATACAAGATCAGGGGGAGGTCTCATATGAGACAACTTCTTTGAAGAAGTTCTGCAATTATTTTCATTATCACACTCATTGGGAATGACTTTTGGAGTAGACGAAATGTCCAATATGTTCCTGAGAATTAAGTTATCTTCCCTCAATTGTTGAGTATCAGCTTTGTGAAGATATATAATACTAGAAAGTGAGTGTCTTTAGTTTTGGATACGAAATTCAAGGTTTAACAGTTCAAGCTTAAATTGTTCCCTATATGCTTTAAGTTCAAGTCGTTATTTTTCAAGATCTTTTTGAAGCAGAATGAGTTTTTCTGGCAAAGGACAGTTTTGCTTATCTTGATAGGTATTATCATGTTCAGCACTTAGAGATAAGCAAGTTGAGTGCATACACAAATCTTTGTGTGAAGGAGAAAACCCTAAATGCCCATCTTCAAGACAATCAAGAGTTGCATTTAAGGTTTTCAGTTTATCACATTAATCTTTGTTTGGGCAATCTGGAGAGATATGACCATAACCAAGACATTTGTAACACTGTGGTAACTCTTCCGTATTTTCCCAGTTATGTTTCTTGTTGGGAGGAGAAAAAGTTTGTGACCCCTTTTTCTTTCTCAGCAACATTCTTTTTACATTTTGGGTAAATAGTGATAGTGCGAAGTGAAAATCCTCATCATCTTCACCATCAGATCTAGGAGTTTTATCAAGAGGTGTCTCAGAAGTCTGAGCTTTTAAGGATATGACTTTACTTTGATAATCATAATCAAAGATTTTTAATTTAGAAACCAAATCACCCCTTGATATATCATATCCATGTTTTTCTTGGATGACATGTTTTTTTGAATCATATCTGAGAGGAAGGGACCTAAGAATTTTTCTTTCTTCAATGGCATTCACGATTTTAGAGAGCTTGTGTTCGAATTCAGAAAATGTATCTTCATCAGACATTCAGAGATTTTTCCGGTCAGTCATTAGGTTCTGAAGTCTGGCTTCTCTCTGCGCAGTATTACCTTTGAATATTGTCTTCAAAATATCCCAAGCATCTTAAGCATATTCACATTTTCCACATGATGATGCATACTGGGAGTAATGGCGTGAATGATAGCATTAAGTGCATCCGTTTCTCTTTGGCCCTGTCGTTTTCGTCGTACAGGTTTCTTATTACGAGTGACAACAGCAGCAACACCTTCTCCTTCAACAAAAGTAGGTGGTGTGCATCCATTAATAATGTAGACCCAACTATCAAAGTCTCGAGATTGTAGGAACGACCGCATAGTAGATTTCCAGCATATATAGTTTGTGCCATCAAAAACTGGTGGAACATTAACATTAACAGAATAATGTGTGTTCATAGTTCACGGGAGTGTCAAACACATACAGTTACGTCTTTTAAGATGTTTGTCGGCTCTGGTACCAACTGAAAAAAATGGGATACCGACCAACTTTTAGTTTCGTGAACCTAGTTGATTAGGTTGCTTGAATGATCACACAAATCAATATTCAAGGAACAACCCGAGTACAGTTCTGAGAACCGAATCCCAACAAGAACAAGTTCTTGTAGATCTCAACAGAGATGGACTCACTCTAGGGTATGAATCAACAAACTTGCAATACTCTAATTATATAGATCAGAGACAATATAATGCGGAAGGGAAAAGTAATGCAAGACACTAGAAGTTTTGTTAACGAGGAAACTGCAAACCAGCAGAAAAACCCAGGGACCTCGTCCAGATGTGAACACCCACAATATTAAACGAATACAGACGCTAGCCTACTTTCAGACTTCGGATTGGAATGTATCGAGACTGAATTAACCCTCCAAGCAACTCAGCTAACCTTGAGCTCCTACGTCTCTTGACTCCCGCAGAAGCCTACGTACTTGATTCCCCTAGCTGACGTCCTTTACAGGCCTAGGAGTTGCTCCACTTCCCTTCGTGAAAACTAGCGTTATCCTGCCTCTAACAGGACGCCTGGTGTACTCGATTGTAATTAAACAAGAATACGATTGTGATTTCCTTTAGACTTAAAGTCAAGGTTAATGAAAATCAATATGCTGATTAGGGCTTATTGATCTAGCCTAAACAGCTTACCTCGTAACGCGTGACGAACCTAGTATTAAACCTAGTTCGTGAATTTGCGTTATGGAACTTCTAGGGATTATAACACTGAGTGCAGCCTTACGAAGTTTCTATCAAATCTTGGTCTTTGTATGATTGAATAAATCAATCGACCGAAGATACAGGATCAAGGAACACTGACCCGTGCTTCACGATCTTCAAGTGAAGTCTTTCAAATAGTCGTAGTCCAAGAAAATGACTTCGAGATGACGACCAACCTTTATGCAAGGATACACAGATGTGTAGAGGATTGAGGTTGTATCTTGCAGAAGGTCATCTATTTATACTGATCATCAAGGAAGGCTTTGCTTTAAAGTTAAGTAACCTTGAGTAGGGCTCAAGCAAGTTTCTGAACTTAGAAAAGTCCATAGGCTTGCTTTGAGGTCCAACTCAATCTTCTTCTAACACGTTGGTCGAAACCTAAAGGTTGTGAGAAAACTCGCCTTGATCTAATGAAGGATGGCATCAGATCAAACAATTTTGACCATGCGTGGAAAATGCGTAAGAGCTCCATGAGACGGATTGTGTATGAGTTCAAGAATCCAAAGGCAACCGGCCGAAAATTTCAACAATGAAATTTCCATGGCTTATATGAACGCGTAGACTGTTTAGGTCTATTTCAAGAGACAACTCTATTCACTTCTACTTAGTCATATGATCACAAGTAATGTGAAATGCTAAAAGAACAAATCCTTAAAAATCCTTCGGATCACATAAACAACATTAGAGACTATTTTAAATGATAGAATGGTAAATACGAAACTGAAAGCTAAACCTTTCTAACCTTTAATGAGGCAATATGTTTTATCAAGTATGTAAGCTCCGGTCTTCATCTTCAGTGGTCTTCGTCTCGAATACCTAATCCTATCCTAGTTTGAGTTGTATTGCAGACTTATCAAGGATTGAGTTTTTGTCATCTAAACTTGACAACTGACTTGAGATAGCAAAATCAGTGGGTTCAAACGAGCAATGCTCTAACTGGAGCAAATCTTCAAAAGGGATTACCACCTCCTGGAGGATTTTTTTTAGGTTTTTCGGCTAGATTTTTTTCTTAATTTCTTATTTTTTTTGACTTTGGTATTTATTTAAGTAATTTGGATCTGCTTTGCCATGTATTGATTGAGGATTTTTTCGTGGAAATAATGCGATTTGTAATACGTATGATCTATGTACTCTTGATGACTAGAGTTATTAGGGCGGAATTCGAAATAACTATAGACGAAAGATAGGTAAAACGTAGACACAAGAACAGATTTACGAAGAAAGATATCTTCTCTAGATTATGAACAAGACAATATTATAATTCTCTCTTTCACGCTCACAATCTCACTAAGCTTGCTTTTGCAACACGAAGGTTACCTCACAAACTTCTTCTCTAGATTTACTAGATGCCTACGGTCTTGACTAGAATCTCAAACGAGAAATCTAAGTCCCTTCGGTTGCACCTCAGCTGCCTACGTATCCTTT
>JAJJMA010187777.1:0-14183 GCA_023529015.1 Papaver nudicaule | reverse complement strand
GATCTCATGATCAACAAGGTTACCATTCGGATATATCCGATTACAAAAAGTTACAAGCAACAGAAGACAGGTTCACGAAAGGCAAGAAATGGCCAGGAATTCACCCGACAGGTCAAAATGCAGGTGTAAACAGGGAATTCCGAATAATTTCTTCCGTAAGAAAGGGCAACTAAGGGACATCCATCCTCGGAAAAGCGATGCCAGGGAAATGGCATTCGGTTTCAGCAAAAGCTTCGTTCACGGTTATCGCAGCACAACGAGCGTAGGTGAGACTCAGCCCCTCCGTTTGAGAAGCAACAACAGCGGCTACCTTAGCATCAAAATCACGAAGTTGGGATTTTAAGAGGGCAGTTTCGGCAACCGCAGCTTCTTCACGAGCCCTAGATTCCTCAGCAACACGCCTATATTCTTCCGTCAACAACGTAACAGCGTTAAGTTCGGACTTCAACTCTAAAACCCGGTCATCGAAGATGGACATTTGTGAACCCAAAGGAGGATCAAGATCTTTTAAGAAGAACGAACACCAGTCCACGGGATTTACGAAAGCAAATGACAAGGGGGAGGCTTGAGTAGCAGATTTCACCACTGACTTAAGAAGACCAGACGAAGACAAAAGCTCAGCCGCATCTTTCATGTTAACCTGTGTTTCAAGAGCAGAAGAAAACTCAGGGTACTGGCTGTCCTGCACATCGGCGTCATCAGTAATATCCACAACTGCAGGGGCAGGTAGGCAACTTTGAGCAGCAACGCCATCATCACTATGGTGACTAGAGGAAACATCTTCGGAGCTATCTTCAACACTCGCGCTCACCCTAGAAGCAAAGATTCCTCGGGCTCACCAACTCCGTCAGCAGATTTTACTTTGGCCCTTGGTTTCTTCCTAGCAACAGGCTGAAAAACGCAAAATCATTTGTCTAAGGTACGTGCAAAGGGGGACAACTACATACGCACAAAGAGGGGATATCAATTACCCATACCTTCGACAACGAAGTAACGCCAACTGGTTTGTTGTCAATATTTTTCACTAACCCAGCACCAATTTTTCTCTTTCGAGTACAAGTATTGTCATTAACGCTAGGTGAAGGTACATTAACCCTCAGGGACTGGCAACCAGGAGAAAAGCAATCTGTCAGAAGAAAATTTTAATAACAGGAAACTGAAGACAAAAACATAAATACATACGCGCGAAGGAGTCGGATTAAAGCGCCAGGCGATAAAGGTTCGATAGCGTGGAGGAAGATCTTTCATCAAGCGAGGAAGGAAAAAGCCAGGCTGAGACCGATATTTCTTAAAGACAGCAACCCACGGACCAGTGATACGAAGAGGAGTACGCATCCACCGATGATCACGACTAAGACGAAGCCTCTGATCAGCAAGAAAAGAAAGACTAACTGTCACAGGGATAACTAGCAAGTCAGGATCATCACAATCATCCAACAAAAGAGGGACCTTGTCACGGATTCGCTTAGCAGAAAGGGAAAATCGATGAGGTCCAACTGACCAAGGCACCACGTTAGAGCGCTGAACAGAGTCCCCCCAGGTCAAGTTGAAGTTTTGAGGAGTATAATCTTCTCGACGAACCATTGCTAAAGAAAAGGGATCATAACATCTCATGCGAGTACGGCCTTGAGCACGAAGCCAACACTCATATAAAAAATTACCAGTATACTGTTGTATACCATGAAGTTGCTGACACAATGAGGGATTGTCTCGGTCAACGAAGACGTCAATAAAGAAAATATGATCAGGATCGTACAAGGGAAGGACAAAACCAGCAGCTAACTGACCAACGGATATGAGTAAGGAATTATCATCATAAGGAAAATTCCTAATCATATCCTCGGTCAGAACATCCATATCACCATCAAAGAAGGAAATATCGAAATGGGTCAAACCAAAAGATTCTTTTATTTTGGCAAGACTCCAATGACGATAACTGTCATCTTCAGAAGGACGGAGGCGCCGCAGTTCATAGTTAAGCTCCCTATCCACTCTAGCAGAAACAAGACCGTCACCAACAGCGGGAAGATTTTTCTTAACATCACCAGAAGAACTCGAGAGACGAGGAAAAGCCTGCAACGAAGAAGGAGTATCTGAAAATACACTTGAATCCATAGTAGCATTCTTCGACTTCTTGGAAGAACATTTCGACTTAGAACTTGATGGCTTCTGTGTCATTAGGGTTTGAAGAAAGCTTGAAACAAAGGGAGGAGAAATGAAGAACCAGTGACCAGAGATGAAGAAGGAAGCATACAGGAGGGAAGTTAGAACCGAAGAAGATAAAGATCACGTCCCCAAATCCATCATTTATAGAAAATCACAAAAAATACAAACTCCCACAAAACCACAAAAAGGCGTGAAAGAAGGGTCCACCATTATTTGAAAATGACGGCATATGAGGAAAATTTCTTCCATAATTGCCCACATCAATAACTGAAAGAAAAGGGGCAAACTGTTAATGCATAATTTCAGATGGAAACGTGGCACCATCTCCGGAGGTTACGCACGGAGGCAACGAGAATCACGAAGGATAAAAGCATATCCCAGAAAAGCAACATCTCATCACGAGACGATGAAATCCAAGGGAGAAGATCGAAGAATCATCAACCTAGGATACTAGGAGAAAGAAGACACGTTAAGGAGTAGTCACACCGCATTTAATGCTATTGACAGCAGGACAGATGATAAGGGCGGTCACCGAAGATGGACGATCCAGCCAAGGAACAACAGAAGATTGAAGCAACCAAGGGTAGCAAAGAGCGATGCCCATGGGAGTACTATAAATACCCCATCTCATCAGCAGTAGAGGGGGTCGCAAAGTTTGGGAAAGGATAGCTAGGAGTGAGAATTCTTGGATGAACATTCTCCAGATTCCATTTGACCTCTATCCATTAACAAATTGAAGTGACTTATAGTGTAAACCAGAGAAAGCTTTATTGATTTGATATAATAGAACATTGATTTTACCCCCGAGGACGTAAGCACACGGCTACTGAACCTCGTTAAATTGTTGTGTTGATTATCGTTTTAGTTATATCTTTTGTAGTTAACTTTGTCGACGATTGTCTTCAAGATGTTACCACGATTGCTGTCAGTAGCCGCCGACTTGGATCATAATAACCAACGATAATACGTTCGAATTCATTAACTAATCCCCGGTTGTTAACGAACAAAGGCTACCAACGAGTTAGGCAATCGAACCTCTAACAATATTCACTTGAAGTATGATATGGGAAAATTAGTATCAACAATTGCTATCAAGAAACCATTGAAGGGGTGAGGTAGATTTTAGTGCAACAAGACAGTAATCTTTGTCATTAGTTTGTGTTTCAGTCTTAAGATGTGGACTGGAACAAGTTTTTACTCTTTTGTGAAGTTCTCGAAGTAACGCGAGTTTTTCATTAAAGAGTTTGCATGTATGATGATAATGATCATTAAGACGACAAAACGTACATGACGTTCTGTCAGATTGTGATTTGTAACCTAATCCAGGTCTTCCACGATAGTGGTTCTCTGTATAGGAACTTTCATGAATAGAAGATAGCTTTCCAAGAAGAATCTTATTTTGCTCGATTTGCTGATCAAGTTGTTTAACAACTTCTTCTTTATCATCATGCAATCTGTTATTACAATCTTCTTCATTGCAAAATCCATGAAGTAGTCCTTGGACTTTGAATATCAATCTTTGTTTGGTATAACATAAAGATTTGATAAACTCAATCCATGAATCGGAGGATTCATCTGAGATATGTTCAATATCAACCAATGGATTGTTCATAGTTCACGAGTTCGTCAAACACAGACAGTGACGTCTTTATGTGTTTGCTCGCTCTGATACCAACTGAAAAAGGATGGGATACCGAGATACACCGCCAACTTTTAGTTTTCGTGAACTCTGTTGATTATACTACTTGAACGATCTCACAAATAAATATTCAAGTATTCACCTGAGTAATCTCAAAGGTTCTATAATCAACATGAAGTACTTTTAATTATATAAATATAATGCGGAAGATAAAAGTAATGCACGACACAAGAAGTTTTGATAACGAGGAAACTGCAAACCTAGCAGAAAAAACCCGGGACCTCGTCCAGATGTGAACACCCTCAGTATTAACGGTATACAGACGCTAGCCTACTCTCAGACTTCGTACTAGACTGTATCGAGACTGAATTCGCCCTACAAGCAACTCAGCTACCAATGTGCTCCTACGTCTCTTGGCTCCCACTGAAACCTACGTACTTGATTCCCCTAGCTGGCGTCCTTTACAGGCCTAGGATTTTCTCCACTTCCCTTCGTGAAGACTAGCGCTACCCTGCCTCTAACAGGACGCCTAAAAGTATCCAAGTAATTAAACAAGAATACGATTGTGATTTCCTTTAGACTTAAAGTCAAGGTTAATGGAAATCGGATATGTTGAATGGGGCTTATTGATCTAGCCTAAACAACTTTACCTCATAACGCTTGACGAACTTAGTATGAAACCTAGTTCGTGAATTTGCGTTTGGGAACTTCTAGGGTTTACGATACAAAATCTACCTTACGAAGTTTCTATCAAATCTTGGTCGTGATAAGATTGAAAATATTCAATCGACCCAAGATACAAGATCAAGAATTTTACTTCAGACTTGTGCTTCACGAATCCTCAAGTGAAGTCTTTCAATATTCGTAGTCCAAAAGGACTTCGAGATGACGACCAACCTTTATGCAAGGATACACAGATGTGTAGAGGATTGAGATTGTATCTTGCAGAAGGTCATCTATTTATAGTGATCACCAAGGGAGGCTTTGCTTAAAGTTGAAGCAACCTTGAGTAGGTCTCAAGCAAGTTCCGGAACTAAGAAGATCCATAGCTTGAATACCCGTTCTCAATCTTCTATTAACTTTGGACTAGGCCAATAGTTAAAGAAGACTCAACCTTGATTAAAGGTTTGCGACTTCTGGTCCAAATCATGTTTGGACATCGCTTTGCGACTTCTGGTCCAAATACTTGTTTGAACATCGCTTGGATTAAGTAGTTGAATTCCATGGGCCAAGTAATAACGAGTCCGAGAACTAATCATGCCTAGACCGAAAACTTCAAGATATGAAAGTTGGAAGTTTTCTCATGGCTTATATGTACGCGTTCATGAACGCGTTCATAGAGCAGTCAAATAGAGTTCAGGAGAATTCAGGAACTTGTATGTACGCGTTCATACAGACTTTGCTCGTTCTCTGAAATGCCATTCAACACATGTACGCGTTCATGTACGCGTTCACCGTTGAGGTCTTTTTCAAGAGACAATTCAACATACTCTACCTATACATATTATCACGGATGTGACAAATGCAAAGGCGGAAATCCTAGAATACCTTCGGATCATATAAACAACATCATAGACTATTGGTATGATAGAAATGGTAAATACTATACGGAAAGGAAAAACCTTTCTAACCTTTAGCGAGGACGTTATGATTTACCAAGTAGTAAGCTATGGTCTTCGTCTTCATCAGTCTTCGTCTCGATTACCTAAAACTATCCTAGTCCGAGGTTGTAGAGTAAACTTATCAAGGATTGTGTTTTTGTCTCATAAACTTGACAACTGACTTGAGATAACAATATCAGTGGGTTCAACCGAGCAATGCTCTAACAGTTGGTCGTCATCTCAAAGTCCTTTTGGACTACGACTATTGAAGGATTCACTTGAGGATCGTGAAGCACAGGTCGGAAGTTAAATTCCTGATCCTGTATCTTGGGTCGATTGAATATTTTCAATCTTATCACAGCCAAGATTTGATAGAAACTTCGTAAGGTAGATCTTGAATCGTAAACCCTAGAAGTTCCTTAACATATATTCACGAACTAGGTTTAATACTAAGTTCGTCAAACGTTAAGAGGTAAAGTTGTTTGGGCTAGATCAATAAGCCCTATTCAACATATCAGATTTCCATTAACATTGACTTTAAGTCTAAAGGAAATCACAATCGTATTCTCGTTTAATTACTTGGATACTTTTAGGCGTCTTGTTAGAGGCAGGGTAGCGCTAGTCTTCACGAAGGGAAGTGGAGCAACTCCTACGCCTGTAAAGGACGTCAGCTAGGGGAATCAAGTACGTAGGTTTCTCCGGGAGCCAAGAGACGTAGGAGCACATTGGTAGCTGAATTGCTTGTAGGGCGAATTTAGTCTCGATACATTCCAGTCCGAAGTCTGAGAGTAGGATAGCGTCTGTATTCGGTTAATACTGAGGGTATTTACATCTGGACGAGGTCCCGGGGTTTTTCTGCTAGGTTTGCAGTTTCCTCGTTAACAAAATTCTGGTGTCTTGCATTACTTTTCCCTTCCGCATTATATTGTCTCTGATCTATATAATTGAAGTAATTGCAAGTTTGTTGATTCATAAACTTTGAGTGAATCCATCTCTATTGAGATCTACAAGAACCACGTTCTTGTTAGGGTTCGGTTCTCTGGACCATACTCAGGTTGTTGTTTGAATATTGATTTGTGAGATCGTTCAAACAACAGTAATCAACTAGTTCACGGAAAAAAAAAGTTGGTGGTGTATCTCGGTATCCCCTCCTTTTCACTAAGGGATCCATGTGAAATATGGCACGCACAAGGATGATGAGCTTATGCTAGATGGAAAAAATACTGCCTATTTTCATCAGAAAGCCAACTTGAGAAGGAGAAGAACTCAAATAGATTCTCTACAAAATAACATGGGGATTTGGTTACTGACAGAGATGAGATTGCTGCTAATTTGAAGTCACATTTTGTAGGTATGAGTAGAACTATTAATCCTCCTTCTGAAAATGAATATCATGGTTTTATCGATTCATGTATCACTCAGGAAGATAACGAGGCTCTGATTAGAATCCCAACAAGTGAAGAAATCAGACGTGTTGTGTTTGATATGAAGCCATGGACATCTCCAGGACTAGATGGCTTTCCTCCTGGTTTTTTTCAAAATATGTGGGAAACAGTAGGTGAAGACTTGGTAAGTATGGTTCAAGCTTTCTTTTACTCAAAGCATATGCTTAAGCAGATGAACCACAACTTTGTTTCATTGATAGCTAAGTGTAAATTTCCTACTGATGCTGCTGATTTCACGCCTATTAGTCTTTGTAACAATTCATACAAAGTGATATCAAAACTTTGGGCTACTAGGATCAAGGTAGTGCTGGAAAAACAATCACTTCTTTTCAAACTGTTTACATGTCAGGCAGGTGCTTTACATAAAACATAGTGATAGCTCATGAGTTTATTAACTCTATGAAGAAAACTAAGGCTAAGAATGGTTGGATGGATGTGAAATTAACATGTCTAAGGCATTTGATAGAATTGAATGGCCATTTGTTTAAGTACCCTTAGGAAGTTAGTCTTTTGTGAAGATTTTTGTACTATGATCCAAGAATGTGTTTCCACCGTGTCTACATCCATTCTTTTAAATGGTTCACCTGGTGAAAACTTTACTCCTGAAAGAGAATTGAGGCAAGGGGATCCTCTTTCCACATACTTGTTTATTACGTGCATGGAATCATATTCTATAGCTTTGTTGTCTGCCGATAATGAAGATTTGATACATGGTATTAAGATAAATAGCCATTGCCTTGCTGCTTCTCACCTGTTTTTTTTTATTGCAGATGATTGCCTTATCTTCACGAAGGATAACACAGCTGAAGCAAAACACTTGGCCAACATTATTGAACAATTCCGCAAGTTTTCAGGCCAGTCAGTAAATTTGAGAAATCAGGATTAGTTTTTAGTAAAGGTGTCCCAGTTCATAAAAGAAATGATATAGTTAAATAGCCATTATTCTTAATATTAAGAAACTAGCTTTGAATGATAAGTATTTAGGGGTACATTTAATGTTACACTGAAGCAAGGTTCAATCCTTTAGGCCCGTCATAGACAGTATAACATTAGATTAGCTGGTTGGAAATCCAAATTTCCAAAACAAGCTGATAGAAATGTCTTAGTTCAGTCTGTGCTTGGTAGTCTAGCCCCTCACCACATGTCTGTTTTTAAATTTCCTAAAGTGCTTACACCAAAAATTGAGTCAATACAAATGAGGTTTTAGTGGAATAAGAAAAAAGATAGGGGAGGAGTTTTTCTTAAAAAATAGGAAGATGTTGCACAACCTAAAATTTTATGAGGGATGAATATAAAACAAACTGCTATTATGAATCATGCATTATTAGCTAAACTTGCTTGGAGGATGTTAAATTCTCCACATGCTCTTTGGGTTCAAATCTTAAAAGGTAAGTATTACCATAATATTAATCCTTTATCTGTTTTTGTTTTTGCCCATAGTGGTTCGTGGATTTGGCAAGGAATTCTTGTAGGTTTACAAACCGTGAGGAAGTTTGTTTGCTGGGAAGTGGGTGATGGTGAGAGTATTGGTAGTTAGAGAGATAGATGGGCCATAATCGCAACCACTCTTAATACTCGATTCATGTCCTACAACATGAACAATGTCTCACAACTCATTGACAAAGATACTAAGTCTTGGAATGTTCAAATATTACAAGCTTTGTTTGATTCTAACACAGTGAGTAAAATCCTAGAAATTAGAATTCCTTTTCAAGGATCAGATCATTTAAGATGGCAACCTAGTCCTGATGGTCAATTCAATGTTAAAACATCTTATAGAGCAATCCATGTTAACATTCAACATGGTTATGAGTCTAGTATCACAATATATCCAGTCTAAATTCGGGAAGTGTAATTTACCAGTTAATATTCATCATTTTCTCTGGAAATGCATTCACAACTGTTTGCATACAGGTGAAGAGTAGCTAGATTTATCCCTAACACTAATAACAATTGTCCCTCCTGCGACGAGTGTATTGATTCTATGCAACATTTTCTTATGGACTGTGAATTTGCTAAGCAGGTATGGAATACCATTATTCCTAATGTCTTGTCTGAATTGCTGAATGTGAGTATTTCTCACTTGTTAAATGACATCTTTGCAGCTGATCAGGTAAGTCAGTTTTAGTACTGCAGTGAATGTCTGGTATGTTTTTGTACTCTGACCCTTGTGGAAAGCAGGATGTTCTAAAGTACATGATAATGTACAGGCTACAAATCAAGTAGTGCATCTCATTAGAGCTGACTTTTCTTATTGGAGTAGAGTTAGTAATAACAATCTCAATAGGGCTGGTGAAAACACTAATTCTCATGTACCAACTACCAGTAGATGGTGCAAACCAGATGGGCAATGCATGAAAGTTTATTTTGATGCAACCTTCAAGAGAGTTTTAAAAGATGTAGGATTTGGACTAATTATTCGTTCTCCTCCAGAACAATGCAATGGAGTTAGATGTTGTTACAACAAAGCCATAGATACGGAGCAAGCACATGCATTGACATCACTTGAAGTAGTCATATGGGCACAAAGGATGGGGATCACATACCTGTATTTAGAGGGACTGCAAGAATGTTATCACTACTATTAATGGATGCTTGGAATCAATAAAATGGACTACTAGAAATATAGTCGTTAATTGTTTAAATTTGTTAGCTTCTTTTGGTAGTTGGAAATGCATTTATGTAAGGAGAGATTTAAACCATGTTGCATACTCTATAACTAAACATGGTCTTCAAGTAGTTTCGTCGGTTGAATGTCAGCAAGATATACCTAACTGGATTCGCGTGTGTATCCAGAAGGATATTGAGATGTAAACATTCTGATTTTCAATATATTTTCTTTATTAAAAAAATAAAATAAATTTGAACATCCCCAACTAGACAGTATTGTTAATTAGGGCAGTTCCTATAGAAGGAACATATGCAAAATTTGCAACTTTTGGTGCCACTAAGAGACCAACAAACCACCAAAATGGCCTGGCAAACCAACATTAATGTTGGTTTTCCTGGCGAGGTTTAAGAAGGGCTGCCAGGCGCATCTAAGGTTGCCAGCCCAAGTAGTGCCTGGCGGCCTAAATATGTTTTTACCGTTGTAGATGGTGGATTTTAGAATATGGGTAAAAGTGTAAAAACATAATGGGCCTAGGACAAACCCATGATAAATAATAAAATTTTGCACTACTCAATAAAACATAATGATCCATAATGCAATCAGGAGAGCAGGACTGCTGCAGCGACCCTGGTTAGACAAGGAATGCTCTGGCCAGCACCATCTTATGGTCATACACCACCCTTGTTATGCTTGGCCATTACACGACCAAACCCTATATTGGCCACTAGGCCAAACTACTCAAGAGATGGTGCTTGCCACACTAGGCCACTAGGCCAAAATCTAGCTTGGGATGGCGCCGGCCATCCCTTAGTCCACTAGGCCAATTCAACTTGAGTTTGCGCTGGCCATACCCTAGGCCACTAAGCCAATTCAACTTGGATGGCACTGGCTATTCCCTTAGGCCAGGTTTTTCCCTCTTTGGCCAGCACCATCTTATGGTCACATGCCAAATGGTAATGAAACAGGAGAGCAGTACTACTGCAACGACCCTGAATGAACATGGAATGTTAGGCCAGCATCACCTTATGGTCACATGCCAAATGGTAATACAACCAGGAGAGCAGGACTGCTGCAACGACCCTGGTTAGACAAGGGATGTTTTGGACAGCACCATCTTATGGTCATACGCCACCCTTGTTATGAGTTCTCCCTGGCCACTAGGCCAAATACTCGAGGGATGACACTTGTCATACCTGGCCACTAGGCCAAATACTTAAGGGATGGCGCCGACCATCCCTGGCCAACAACTCAAGGGATGGCGCTGTCCATCCCTGGCCAAATACTTGAGCGATGGCGCTGGCCATCCCTGACCAAATACCTAAGGGATGGCATTGGCCATCCATAGCCAAGACTCATGGGATGGCGCTGGCCATCCCTGCCCAAATACCCAAGGGATGGCGCTAGCCATCCTTGTCCAAATATTCGAGGGATGGCGCTGGCCATCCCTGGCCAAATAATCAAGGGATTGCGTTGGCCATCCCTAAACAAAATGTGCTTAACCATCCCTGATCAAACTACTCAAGGGATGGCCTGGCCATCCCTGGATATCCTCAGCCAAATTATTCAAGGGATGGCGCTAGCCATCCCTAGCTCTGGCCACCTATGGCCAAACTTGTTTCCATGTTCTGTTCTCTCTTTATGATACAACAAAAATAAGTAAAGACCCAACGTCATCCCTTGATTTCCTACGTATCCCTGGCCAAACTTGTTTCGCAAATACTACTTTAGCGAAACACATGTTTGAGGTATTTCCTAAGTATCCCTGATCTCCAACACGAAAGTCATCTCATACCTTTATAATAAGTAAATACCCAACGTCCAGTATGGCAAGGTCAATGAATTCAATACGAAATGACTCGAACAACGAGTCGTTCACGTCATCATTCAACAGAGATGTCAAAACGTATCACATATGGAGGAAGTTACATTAGGGTTTTGGTCTGGCGGTCTACGACATTTGTGGCGTGACACCCACTTAGAAAGAGGTTATACTTGCGGGAAATACTGGGGTAATGGGAAGTGGGCATGACTGGCGGTTAAGCTATCTCTACGGGAGTAACTCAATCATTCCATTATCTCCACTTTACAATTTTCCTCCACGATTAACAAGAGATCAGTGTATTTCTGAACATACTATAAATAAATGACTTCATCTGTTTCCAAGGACAACTCATCATAACCTATCTCATTTCAGTTCATCTCGATTCACCTTTCATATTCGAGCAAAACCTGATATTCAGATTCAATTGAGAAATCCTTGTGAAACCAGAAGAAAACCAAGTTGTCTTCGACAACCATCATCTTTCTAAGTTATTCAGAAACCACACACATTACCATTTTCAACCAGAAATACCTGATCTCACTATTTCTCTGCTTCCCTCCCTAAGACCAACCCTATCTCCTCATCTGTGACCGAAGCAAGTCTGGAACGACCATTGTCTTGGTTTAGGCTAGATTTGTTCGATTTTGATTTCTCGAACTTAAAAGTACTCTTTTGCAGTACATTGGTTTCCAGGGTAAAACAACCGTTGGAATCCCAACGGTTCTTCTTCTTCTTCTTCTTCTTCTTCTTCTTCTTCTTCTTCTTCTTCTTCTCCTTCTTACCATATAAATACAAATTTTTACACTTCCATTTTCACACCTTCAACTCAATAACTTTGAGTAAAATCTCTCTCTTTACACCTTCTATCCAATTTCTCTATCAAATTTCCTATAGGTAATTTTTTTTGGACTAAAAATGTTTTCAAAATAAAAATGGAGAAGAGATCCTCAAGTCATTCGCAAATGTACAACTAGACTAGATTTTGCGGCACCATTACGTGAAGACGCTATCCAGCTCGATTTCAATGGGGAAAAAATGGATAATGATCTTAATAAACTATGTGAGGGGTATAAGAAGATTGAAAATGACAAGAAGCAAAAGAGTATCAAAATTGTGGAGGTTGAGGCAAAACCTGGAAAGAAGCGTAAAAGCAAAAGCGACGATGAAAATTTGAATGTCGTGAAGAAGCATGGAAAATCTATTAAAGAAAACATAATATCAAAGTTCCGTAAGCTTAATAGGAAGGAAACAAATCTGTGTTCAAGATTGATTTTGTATGAAGTAGATTATGAAATCAAGATAACGAAATGGAAGTCGAGAAAATTATGTCCTACTTTTAATTGTTGTCTGAAATGCACTCCTATGTTAGAATAAATTTGTGAATGAAAAACTCTAATTTCTTAAATCCTTTTTTGCATTTTCAAACTTATTATACCCATTACATATTTTTTTAAATATTGCAAACGTGAGCTTATTGATCTTGTACATGCGGTGAAAAAGGGTTGAAACCGTCTCTCCATTGCAAGACATTGTAACAGTGCATGAAATCAAAATCTTTTCCCTTCACCCTACGCCATTCTTGTTGCGCTCTGGTTACTACGCCGGCATCAGTTTCACGGGGAATTCTTTCAGCCTTTAATTTCATGACTAAAATCACAAAAGAGTTGACGTGCTCGTTGATTTTCCACCAACGTTTTCGCAACCTATCGGCATAGCGACTTCTCTGGTCTCCATATACCGCTTCGTACATTTCAAATAATTTTTGCTAAAATTTAGACCTCCGATATGGGTGTTTATCCTTAGTAGGATCATTGTGTAAAAACAAAAAAATCCACAAATACATTCATCTTCATCATTAACGAAACATAAATGACTCCACTTTGGAGTATATTGTGGACTCCCTATGTAAAATTAAGTAATTAACCAATTCTTGATGAAGAAAAAGATTTTTGAAGAAGAAACTAATGGAGATCGAAAGAAACCAATGGAATTTAGGAGGAGATTTCGGATTTTGAGATAGAAGTGATGGATGTGTGAGTTGAAGTGATGTTTAATGAAGAATTCGTTAATTATTTATAGGGGAAGAACATATATGACCGTTAGAGGCACAACTTGCGCCGAGAGGCCTAAGATAGGCCGCCAACGGCTCAACTTGCATCGAGCGGCCTAACTTAGACCGCCAGGAGCTTGTTACGCTGCCTAATAACTTTTACCGTAGTGGCAAACTTCCACCTGGACGGGTTAACCACTTTTTTCTGCCATATCCATAGCAATTGCCCTCAGAGCTTAGACCCTAGAGCAATTGCAGATGTCATTGTAGTACAATGGTAAAGTTGTTGGGTGATGATACCTGCGACCTGAGTTCGAAACTCGTCTGCATTGGGGTGGGATAATTTTTCTTTATTTCTTTGCCTAGCTACCTGGGCTTGTAGGTAGTGGGCTTCGCTCCAACTTTAATATAACCTTTCAAACTCAAAAAAAAAAAAAAAACAATAAAAGTATGAGCCGTTTTTGGGGCTGCACACTTTTCTTTGGGGCTTCAAACGGATTAAAATGTCTTACAGGTGGGATAAGGGGTTCCATAGCTTATATCATTATTTCATTTTATCTCTCTTCTTTTTCGCTAAATCCGTCCACCACTAATTTATCTCCATCTTCTTTTCTAAATCCGCCATTGCCACCACCGACGCTGCCGCTGCTGCCAAGTCCACCGCCACCACCACCACTGCCATCACCACCACCACTACCGCCCCTAATACTTGTCGGATATTTACGCCTTGGTTAGGTATTCAATCCAAGGCGTAAACTTAATTTACGCTTCATTTTCAAATTTTACGCCCCATTTTTTTTTAACGGTTTGGTTTGGCAATTTACGCCTCGGTTTTTGTGAGCAAACTCC
>JAJJMA010187775.1:15528-32159 GCA_023529015.1 Papaver nudicaule | reverse complement strand
CTATATAGAAAAAATTTGCATTTTCGGTTTGGCTTTTCCTTTTGTTTTTTCTTTTGATAAACATCATCGTTTAGTCTTGTGTGCTATATTTTTTTCAATGATATCCCTCTAATTATCTTGTATGCTGAATGTTTTACAGGACTAACTCTATTAACTTTTCGGAAGAGAGAGGAACATTTGGACTAAAGCATGAAGGTATTTTCTTATAGTATTTTCTCAATTTTCTCTTTGCTTAATTCGATGCTTGCGTTTGTAATCGGGGTTCTTCTAGTTCTCTAAACGTGTAATTGGACTCTGGACTTTGGATATATTTTTTATTTAATTTAATGATTCGATTGATTGTGGTGTTTTTTTTGATCAAATCCTGCGATGAAATCATGTTATATTTTTTTTTTGCAGATCTTGCGATGAAATTATAATATTATTATTTGGAAAACAATTTTTTGTCTTTCAAATGTGATCGGATGGTAAAACAGGATGTAACATGATATTTTATTTAATATTCTCTAAGATTCTGTAGTATAATATTATTTTGTATACTATGTAAAATATTCGCTTATTAATTAGTATGATTTTTTATTTAATATTCCCTAAGATTTTGTAGTATAATATTATTTTTTATACAATGTAAAATATTCTCTTATTAATTAGTATGGTTTCATTATCCTAATAATTGTAAAAATTAAGTTTTTAATTTATAATTTTTTTTATAGTATAATATTTATTTTACAGTATATTTTTAAGATTATGTTATTAAGAGTCTGTAATATAATATTATTTTTTATTACTTTTTGTAAAAATAAAGTTTTGATTTTATTCTATTTTCTTTTTTATAGTATAATATTACTTTACAGGATATTTTTAAGATTTTGTAGTATAATATTATTTTTTTTTGGAAAAAAGAGCTTTTATTCTATTTTTTTATTTATTTTTTTACTTGGTAAATTTTAAATGGTGGGGCCAGAATCAACCAGAAGCTCCGGTGAATGTGAGCAATTAAAATAACTCCGTTATTATATATATAAATGTGCGAGATTCATAAAGAAAGAATCCATTAATGCTATATCCGCAGGTGAGTTTGAATATGTATGACTGCGACACTTAGAGACTTAAGTTTGTCTCTACATTGCTGAAATTTACTGTCTTAGTTTCGCAGCATTATGCACGATTAGAATACAAAAGGAACAAAACACATGAACCTTGAGTATCCATATGTGAATCAAGGAATTCAGAAACAAGTATTGTTCATTTATTGTTAAGCACAATTATTTTTGCAAATGCACTTATGGAACAATTACCTTTTAAGACCTTTTATGAAAAGATTGATATCTTAGGTCTGTGGGAGTAATTGATTATCGAATTCAGCTATTATGTGCTTAATTTTGGAACACTTGTTGAGCTCTTACTAATGTAACCTCTGAATTTATTTCTGTATTCATATTTAGTATACGCTTATGTGAATGGATGAATGTTAACAGAAATCGTCTTTTTCAAAGACATCACTGGACCATTACGATACTCCTACTTAAGGCCTAGTTGAGTAAGTTATTTATGTTGTGGTACATGGAAGGGAACATGTTGATAATAAGACAATATGTAACCACTATGACTCGCATGAAAAGTTTGCTTGATCAAGGTATTATGATTGTAACCATTATATTTTTTGTTTGGCAATTATGCGCGCCTTATGTTTTCTACGATTAACCATTAATAATTTATCTCATGGACCAGTGGGAGAATGTAAGATAATTTCCATAAGGGTGGAATTATCTCATTGGGCCCATGTGATAACTTTGGGCTAATCTAGATGTTGCTAAACTAATTGGGTTTCCTAAAGGAGTTAGTTCCCTAAGCTCTTCCTTGATGGACGGTCGAGATCTAATGCCCAATACTAAAACCCTAGGAACTTGGTCCTCTCTCTGCCTATAAAAGGAACACTATAGCCATCAGTATAGTGTTCACCAAATTAACAACTCCTAATGTTAAAGGCCAAGAGAGAGATACCAAGAACTCCACAAGGTATTACTGCTGCTACCAGACGATCGGTGAAGTACAATGGATAGCGCTACCCAGGTATTCCGTATAACTATTCTTGCATATATTATTGTGTAATTATCATGAAGTTCACGATCCTGTTCGTATATATATAATTTAAATCTTACATAAGATACCCCATCCAATCTTATACCTACGCAAGCAACAAAACAGCAATGAATGAAGTTTTGGTTGGTAAATGTCGACACACTACTACTACAGTTTCAGACCTTTTTTCTTAGCCTTTCCTACGTTGTTTTGCTTGTTTGGCAATCCTTGAATCTTTATCGTTGTTGATTCAACAACTGGAGATTCAATTCTCATAGAAACGCTTTTTGAAAATGATGAAATTCGACTGAGAATTAGACTTGTTTTTAGTTTCCATCGGATTGCTATGCTATCTAAAGCTGCAGATTGGAAAATTGCCACCTTGTATGAATCAAACCATCATTTTACCAATCTCCGGTTTATAAGGCTCCAATATACAACCCCATCTACTTGAATCTCCAATTTATAAGACGGCTACACCATGGGCATGGGAGCTCCAGTCTACAAAACAGCTCTGATGTACAAGACAGACCCCAATTCATATAGTGCTCTATTTATCACGCATTTGTTATGAATCAATTAAGGAAGTAGATAAACCATTTGAAACAACAAAATTATTAAGAGCTAATTGATTAGGAGAGACCGCAATTTCCTGGTAAGGACTGTTTAAAGGACTGCAATATGCGCAAGACCTGCAAAGACGAGGTTGCCATCCAGGCTTAGCATCTTGAATTTTGGATATAAAGGTTTCTTCCACAATCTCAACTCAAAAGATCTAGATCTTTGCTTTACAGTATCTCCAAACATTCAAAGATCGTCCACAAGCATTCTAGAGCTAGCTTGTACTCTTTCTAAGCCTAGCCTAATATACAAGCCTCCCAACCCCATGGTACTGAGATAAAGTTGAATACCACCACCTAGTCTTGTACATTTAACATATGATTGATGCATGTGTAAAGATGTTTCATTGTATTTGATTAGTGATTTATGTTTAAGAAGATCAGAAAATCACGAGCTTTGAATTCACATTTTATTAAAATTATAAAATGAAGATGTCTTCAGAAGAAAAGGATTGTCATTCTGAGTGAATTTAAAGAGACCGTTGTGCTCTTAAGTATACAAATGTTTCTTTGGAAGATCTCAATTCACGAAAGATCAACAATACAACTTTTACTTCTTCAATATTCATTCAGAAACAACATTGGGAGTATAATGATATATGCTACTAGTTTAATAATTCCGAATTGAAATTTTGAGCAACAATAAAAAAGAGATTTTACGAGTGACAGATCTGAAATTTTAACAGTTGCAGGGAGTCATTTCTATATAATTAAGCATACAATTATATATTTCTTTGGCATATCTGGATTTATAATTCAACACATTTGACCCTTTCCATAAGATGGATTCATCCTCCTTGGAAATAAAAATGATGATTTGCCTTCTGAAAATCCTACATATGGTGAGCTTTGTGTTGGTAGATCTCCACATTAATCTAATCGTTTGACTTTATCATTGGGTAAGGCAAACCTCCATCATTCCACCATTAACCTATAAAATTCGTCACAAGTGAAGTTTACTTTAAACATTCACAAGTGTGATAAAAAAACTCAATCTTTACAGAGAAACTACATACCTCAGAACAAAAACCAAAATGAGACAGTCCAAATCCAAAATATTTTCATCTTAAACTAAAACAATGAGGAAATATCATAACACTGTGATTCATTGTGGTGTGGTCTCTCTGATCTTCAAGGTAGGTGTAATCCTTTCCATATGAATCCAAATTCAATAGATTACAACAACAATCCATTATATTATCCGATCTAAGATGTTTTGGAATGGTTTTTTTTTTTCAGCACCGCCGACCTCACTCACCGTTGTCTTTTCGCCGCTTTCACTTTTGCTAAAAAATCAAATGAGATTTTAGGGTTTTCTCATTATATACAATTTTTTTTTTTAAAAACGTTACCAAATTACCCTTGAATTAACTTGGGCCTTGGAGTACGCACCCATACTGTCTACATGTAATAACATGTATTGTTACATGATCATTTTCTTTTTATAAACGTTTGTGGGTATTTAATCACATTGTAGATGGATGCGAATTATTAGAGAAAAACCCGGTGGAAGCAAATCAGTTTCTCAAAAACATGGATGAATGTAATTTGCAAAAATTTCCGTATATCTAATCTAAATTTTCCTTTGGGCTGAACACTAAACTTCAATTAGTAAAGCTCAAGTCCCATAGCAGCACACAACACATTCAGCATCAACGCGTCACTGCAGTTATTAATTTCATATATTTTCTATGTTAAAATCACGAGGTTCATATTTACATCTATTCTATTATATAAAAAGAACTCTCATTGCTACAGTATTTTGAAGCTGTAAAAATTTTGGACCAATTTACCCCTATTTTTTATAATAATGTATGTTTTATAACGGAAATAAGGGAGGGCAGATGAGTAATTTAACTCTGATAATTTTTATTTTCTCCAACGGAGAGGTTAAAGCACGCACATAGTGCGTGCAGGAGTACTAGTTTGTTAGAAATTGAATGAGAACATTTCAACAGAAAAAGTTTATCATATTCGATGTAGTGAACCAATTTTAGGAGTTAAAATCAGCTTCAACAAAATTATCATTCAGAGTGAATTCAACAAAATCAGCTTCAACAAAATCAGCATACAAATATATAGTTCTTTAGAATATTACAAGATAACACATTCATTAGCTAAATTCATTCGGCAATTACAAAGCTTGACTTGACATGATAACCCCATCAATTCATCAGTTTCTGGCAGTTTTCCATCCGGCAAATCTATCAACAGAGTCTTCTTCATTTCTTCCTGAGCTCCAAATTATTAAATTCAAGAAAACCTATGAAGTTAAAAACCATGAGAGGAAATATCATAACCCCGTGATCAATATTAAGTGTGTATTCACATGCAAACCCAAGATTGCATCCATGAAAACAACCCGTTTTATCAGATTAGATCTCTGAATCGTTTTACCGCCAACCTTGACTAGTCTTTCTTATCCACTTTCACTCTCTCACACTCTATCTTCCATGTTGTCCGAGGGTTTTTGTTTTATAGAAAACAGAAGATTGTGATTTACCAAAGTGTCCTTTAAGGCTTCCATTTAATAGTTGGGCTTAAAGTACTTGCTTGCCACTAGGTAAATACCTAAATCATTTTGATCCATAAATCCGTTAAGGTGAATAAATGATCATTTCTGAGGGACAAAAACCACTGAGGCAATACGAATTGCTAAGAAAATAACAGGTCGAAAATGAAACATCAATGCGCTTAAGTGATGTGTATGTGTTTGATATCGTATAAGCGATGTGTATGTGTATGATATCGTGTTTGAAGAGGAAAAGGTCATAGATATGGAATGCTAGTTAAGTGATGTGTATCTTTATCCGCAATTGTGAAGAGCATGTAGTTTTTTTATTCGATTGGGCTTGTTGTCGATGATGATGGGAGTGAAGTGCAGCAGAATTTATAAGTAGAGTTGTTCAGGGAAGACCGTCTAATAAACTCTCTATTATAAACTGCCTCAAAATATTTTTTGCTAAGAGGGCTTTTGAGGTTATGCCACTGTCACATTTGCTGGTGTTCAGCAAGTCTGGTAAGACGTTTCAGTACTGATGTGTTCACACCCATAGAGTTGACAAGAGGGTTTTTGAGGTCAGTTGGCGCCATGACCATTTCATTGTTTGACAGCGCTTTAGTTTTGTTACTGCTAGTGCTAGTGGTGGTGCAATTGAAATGATAAACAAATTTCAAGACTTTGGCCAAGATTCTCAATGCGGCAACAATCGGAATTGCAGCTTAGGATTGCTGAATTAGAAATTCAATAGAAACTAAAAGCAAGTCTAAATTTATGAGTTTTGTACCAAAGAAGCTTTATAATATTTAATACAGATCAATATGAAGGAGATAAATCATCTTCAGAGTTGATCATTTATTAGAGAGCCATTTCTTCACAAGATTCTTGTGGAAGATTTCAATTTACAAATATAACAAATTTAATCCATCAGATTCATTAATTCTGCTGTTACATTTTAGTGTGAGCTTCTTATTGATGGTATCTCCATTAGATCTAATTAGTTATGCTATTGCAATTTAGTGAGGACTTCTATTTCATTTGTTGGGTATTACCTTCTACTAGATCCATTTCCAACACATCTTTTGATCTGATTCAGATCCAGAATCTGTAAAAGATCATCACAGGTGAGCTTTTCTTAACATTTATAAGTTTATGATAAAAAAAAATAAGAGACATCTGACAACATACCTGATTTTGTAAATCATCCAACGAGATCACAAAACCTAAAACAAGCATCCTTAAGTCTGAAGGCAAAGCATCCGCTTCACCGAGATTAGGTTAAGTTGAATGTCACTTTACATTAAAATCATGAGAGGAAATGTCATGACGCTAACTGATGAACAGATCTTGGTGATCTGTAAGAAAAACCTATTTGATGAACATAAATTCACTTCAGATTTAAAACCCATTCGATGAACAGATATTGGAGATCTATAAGAAAAAAATTTGTTTAGGCATCCTACACTTGTTTGCTTCTCTCTTTCTCGTTCTCTCCTCACTTTTCTCAGTTTCTCAAAACATCAATAGAAATTTTAGGGTTTTCTTACGTTTTATAGATATCACAAAGAAGGGGATTACAAAAATGCCCTTTAGATCTAACTTTCTTCCCTTGGGTGTTAGCCTGGGCCTTAGAATACATAACCCCCCATGCGTAATAAATATGTTGTTGGGTGAACGCCAATTGCTATCAAATTTCCTATCAATTTTTGAAGAAAGCTGATCCCTCAATGATTGGTCTCCCAATAGCATTTTTGCTCTTCCCTATGTAATTTTTTTTTAAATACCAAATTTGCCTCTTATATTTAGTTTAATTAGTTAATTACACATAATTAACTTAACTAAACTTGATTAAACTGATACTCAAAATAATTAAGTCATGGTGTTACACCATTACCGCCACCTCCACCGCCACCGTTACCGTTGCCTCCACCACCATCACCCCCACCACCACCGCCACCATCTCACCTTTCTCTATCCCTCCTTTCCTAAAAAATCCACCACCAACAGCAACTATCGTCGCCCACCGCCACCGCCACCGCCACCACCAATATGAATAATAATACTGGTCTTGGATAAGCTGTTAAAAGATCCAAGAAAAACGAAATTCCTTTTACTTGTATTACATTTTTTATAGTCCCAACAAGAAAAACTAATTTCCTTCCCTAAATCCATTAAAGCTTTAGATGCAAGACGTAAGTCCACCTTTTCTTAGCAGCCGTAAGTTCATCGTAAATCAAAAAAAAATGTGTCGCAAGGTTAGTGGTCGTAAGTACAAATTAGGAGTCGTAAGTTTAGTTACGGATACATAAATATTTTGCTTAGTAGCCGTAAGTAAGTTACGGCTGCTAAGCAAAGTATCGGTATTAGCCGTAAGTAAGTTACGACCTCTAATTAGGACTTACGTCTTGGATCTGAAGCATTAATGGCTTCCTTAACTTATGGGTAGAAGTTCTTCAGATCCCAGCCATAAGTTCTTTTGGTTTACGAATTTTGATTCTCATGGAGTGAATCTGACCTAGTTTTCAATACAAACGAGTGGGTTCAGATGCTTACCTTAGGTGTTCCATTGTTCCACTATTATTGGTTGCATCCATGATAAGAAAAACTAAAATCAAAAATCAAAAATGGTGGAGAAAGGGCGAGTAGGAGAGGAGAGGAGAGGGAAATATTTTGATGTTTTGATTTTTAAAGTTTGTTTTTTTTTTTGGGTGGAATATTAAGTATTTTTCCACCACCACCACCGTCTTCATCCACCACCACCACTACCACCACCGTCTGCATCCACCACCACCACCACCGTCTTCATCCACCACCACTGTCTTCATCCATCACCACCGTTTTTATCATCTTTAAGTTTCATTTTCTTCTTAGCTTTCTTCATTAGTTGGGTGTAATTTGTAATTGGGGGTGTAAATTGGTGTAAAGGGTTACTTAATCATTTCAACATTTTTTGACACCCCTTATAATTTTCACATGGATATTTGAAGTAAAAGTTGAGGGCTTCAATTTTTTTGAAACCCCTAAATCAGCTTTCTTTTTGAATTGAAAGAGGTCATAGGGAGTCTTGTTGTGCAATGGAGAAAGGGTGTAAATCAAGATCTTTGTATGCTTATTATGAGGAAATGGTTCTCTACTAAAAATAACCCAATTAGGAAATGTGATTTACCAAAATGTCCTCCATATCTAACCATCCAGCCTTATGGTTAGCCTGGGCCTTGTGGAGTACCTTCAAGTTTCTGCAGTTCCCCCATGTAGGGCGGTTTTCATGGTTTCCTCTAAAGCTGTTCCGTTACTCATTAGTCAATGCACACGTATGCACAGTTTCCTGAAGATATATCTTCAAGTGATTGCTATCAGTGTCATCTTCTATCTGTATCTCAGTTACAAGACTGTTGTGATCATCCTAGTTGTATTTTAAAAATTGAATCTCATCCTATATTTCAATTTATGAATACTCCCTCACCACCTCAACTGTCTACTCCTATACTATTCATTTGACTTAACAGTTTCCCTTGAAACAGATTGAGTTCAGTTTCATGTTCAATTCAATTGAGTGATAATAGTCTGACAGAGTTCTACATTATGAAAAAGTAGTTGTATTGATTGTGCCGAATCACAGTAGTGGTTGCTCTACTTATAGAATGAACACAACCGACTAGAACAAGATAAGCTTTGACTCAGTAAAAGCGTGCTTCTAACAGTACTTCTAACAAGTCGAGTTTAAATTTTGAGTGATAAATATGTTGAGGTAGGTGAATGTTAACTGCTAGGGAAATACAGGTCATAAGACGTCTTGTTTTAACTCTTAATTGTGCAAAGGGATGAATGGACAGCAAGTGCAATGTTCAAAGAGAAGGTTGTGCCACTCTCTCAATAGAGAAAGGCTAGATATCTCAGTGTTTCCATTGGATTCATTATGCAGCTGCAGTTTACTGGCTTGAAATGACGAGTTTTCATCTGAAAAGTTAAGGACAATATGTTTTTTTTACTATTCAAATCGTTGCCTTGAATGGAAAAGAATACACGGCAATATCGGAACCAAAATAAAGTCAAGCTATGGGATGAGAGAATTGAACGTAAGCCTTCTTCAACAAAATTTAGGACTAAACATGAAAATTTTGAAATATGAAACATGTATATACATCCCACTTGATAAATCAGAAATAGAACAAAAGCCTTCTTTCTCAAAAAAGATGCCTTGGAGGGGGCTTAGTACTATCAAATCCACAAAACAAAAGAGAAACATATGAGACAAGAAATATGGGCCCTAATTCAGAAGTATTTCAAAACATAGCATTCACCAAATTTTATCCATAATTATAACGCTGTAAAAAATCAAATTAAGAAGATAAAATCATGGTCAACACAATCATTAACAGTAAATCTATAGAGACCTCCATTTGCTCGTAACATACAATAAACCCCTTGTCAAATGTCATGCCTTGAAATTGCATTTTTTATTTCTTATTTTTTAAAAATACACAAAAGATATCAAATACACACAAGATAAGAACATAAGGAATTCAACATGAAACCCTTGATTTATTACAATAAAACTCACTCATTAGATGGATTCATTCTGCTATTAAAGTCTAGCGTGGCTTGAGATTTTGATTTTTCCTTCATAAGCATACAGTGAGACCTTCGTGTATTGTTGATTGGTCTTGCTCTTCCTATTCGAACATTTTGCGCCTCTCTGAATGCCTCGTCCATTTCCACACCAAAATTGAGAGGCTGCAAAATTCATACTCAAACACTGATAACTATATGATAATAAAAAGCCATCTGTGTAGAGACAACATACATGATGCCTGAATCTCAAACAGTCATTTTTACAATCAAGATTGCACAATAGCCCCTTGTTGTAAGTTTTGGTGCCACGAAGGTTACGATCCACATTAAAACTATGAGAGAAAATATCATAATGCTGTGATCCATTCCTACAACACATCCGATGATCAGATCCGGGAAATCTCTTTCTTAAGCTTCATCTTCACCGGCCGCGGCTTCAATTTCACTCTCTCACTTTTCTCTGTCGCTCAAAACACCTAATGAAATTTCTAGGGATTTTGGCTTTTTATAGACACCTCAAAAAATGTGATTTACCAATATGACCTCTGAATGTAAGTTCCCTAAAGCCTGGGCTTTTTGGTGCGACGGGAGATCTCAAGATGAGATCATCATTAAAACCAAGTGAGATGGCCCAGGGGAATTGGGTGATCAGATGAGATGATTGAATCTTCTTGTTTCAAATTCTTTATCGTTTAAAAATTAATGCTTATAACGGTGACATTCATACATGCAACATTCGATGCAATAATTTTTTATCAGGGTCCAGTGGGACCTTCATCCGTTGTTTGTATGCCGTGATAGATGAAGAGCTATACCAATCCCATTAAGGTCTCTGCTGCTTATGGGGTGTGGTATTGGAAGTTGATCAATTTGTCTTGTATGTTTTTCTTGTGTGTCTTCGTGTTGCTTCATTCACTAATAAGTTGTTGTGCTTCTAATTAGCCAATACTAGGTGCATGGTTAAGTGCGACAGGTTTAGTACTTGATCGATCAGTAATCTAGCTCAAGATCATTTGGTTATTGTTCTTTGTGTATTTTAATTCATAATAAGGTGATTACCTCTTGGAAGTCGTATTTTGTTCAGCAAATACATATTGATTTTCCAATGGATGATAAATTTGAAGGATTTGAAAACTTATTTTGCGGTATGTTTTTGGCACAGTGTTTACCATTCTGGAGGATATGCCCATCTAGTTTACCCCATTAAGAGTTCTATAGTAGAAATCTAGTAGCTGATTAAAGTCCATCCATAACCAAAATACTAAGTGAAACTTGATAATTAAAGCTAGACTCTGTAACATGAAGTAAACGTGTTAGTGAAACTTGAATTATTAGGAGAGGAGATTAAACAAAAAAAAAAAAAAAAAAACCACTGTTGCTGTTTGTGCATAAATGCAGCCTGCATTTGTTATATTTGTTAGCAGCAAATACATGCGAGGTTAAAGCCGAGCGCTTCTATAGACAGGGAACATATTGGTTAGGAGTATTGAAAGCCACAATGAATCATTACAATCCAGAACCAAACCCATCCTATCTCATGGTGGAACCATACAGATGGATGCAAAGATTATTTTGTTCCAATCTCGGTGCAACCATACAGACGAATTGTTTTACCGATGCATAATGAGGAAGTTGATGCTGTTGTTGTTTTTGGTACACTAGAGTATAAATCTCCAGTGCATAAAGCTTTCCATTAACAAGCCTAGCATCCCAAAAGAAGAAGCTATAAATTGGGATAAAAAGCTAAATAGGTACATGATTGTGTAATGAGTATGATCTGGATCAATTACTAGGAACTTTGTATTAACATCTTGTTCGAAAGAAAAGTACAGCATATTAAGGACATCTTAATCAATATTCAGAGAACTATTTATACCCTTTGGAAGATCTTGATTTACAATAAAAACAATTTGAACTTCATTAGATGGATTTATTCTGCGGTTAGATTTTTTTTTTTTTTTTTTGAGCTTCTTAGTGCTGGTGATACGAATGATTTCCATTCTTTGGATGAGTGGGTGAACTGTCTGTATCTCCAACTCAATCGAAATCTGTAATATCAAATCACAAGTAAATTTAAACTGGATCTAATAAACTAATAAAAACAGAAATCTCTGTGCAGATAAAATTAGAGGATACCTTAGGTCCCCCTAAAAACCAATCTCATACCACACGAAATTAGAAGCATGAGAGAAAAAATCATAACGTTATTCAATGTTTGGTGTCTCTCTGTATGATCTCTCCACCAGGGTACGCGAAAACCCCACACATTGATGATCAAGATGTTGGAGATCTTTCAGATTCTACACCGCCGTCTTCATTCACTGGACCCTTTCAGTCTCTCACTTTCTCTCTTTCTCAAACTATTAAAGGAAATACTAATAGGGCTTTTTGTTTTTAAAGACAACAGATGAAAAAGTGATTTATGGAAATAACCTTCCAAACCTTGCCTTTAGTTTTTGGCTGGGCCTGAGTGTACACCTCCGTGGGATCTCTTTATTCTGCATCAATGCAGTTAGATCTGTTTCCCATGTGATTTTTAAGTGCACTTATTCAAAAGCTGTGATTTGCTCTGCTGGGGAGATTTAATGACCAGCAGCTAACTTTATCAATGCATTGTGCCTGATACCTATTTGCTTGGTAGTTTTGACTGAAAGATGCACCAGTCTGACGGAACAAGTAGATTAATGTTGGGATTACTAGTTGGTCACCCGTGCTACGCACGGGTTTATTTGTCTTATATCACGTGTAAAATTGTTAAACACATAATTAACAGTGATTTCAATATAATTGTGATGTGGGAAAAACATAATATAAAGTCGTAAAAAACTGGCAACAAAGAGTCAAGTATTTGTAATGCAACTTCTCGAAACTTAATTTTTTTTCCCTGAAGCTCCTTAAACTATTCAAACGTTATATTGTTGCAGTCTTTTTCTCGCGATTGATATTCCCTAATCTTTCAAAGCTCCTGTTTCTGTTCTTTTATATACAGTGGTAGATTCGGAAACATGTGTTCCTCAAAAAATTAAGTCAGCGGCTTGATATATTTTTTCTAAAATTCCTCAATCTCGACTATGTCGGTATTTTACTAAGGTAGAACATACACCTTGCATTGTTTTTCCTTGGTGTTTTGATGGTAGTCTTTCGTTTAACCCGTGATCAGTTTCATTGAATTAGAATATCGTGTACATTTTTAACCCGTGATTTCCTGTGAATATGATAGACTTACACATTGATGAAGCAGTAACATACAAACTGTTTAACCCGTGATTTCCTATGAATATGATAAACTTATGCATTGACGAAACAACAACATACAAAATTATACTGGTCTTGCAGTTTTTCTCGCGAAACATTGATATTCCCTAATTCCATTTTTTTGTAACCCGTGATTTCATGTGAATATGATAAACTTATGCATTGATGAAAGAGTAACATACAAATTATATCTATTAACCCGTGCGAGTATGATAAACTTATGCATTGATGAAATAGTAGCATACAAAATCATACCACTCCAGTTTTTTTCCCGCGATTGATGATATTTCCTAATCTTTAGAGCTCCTGTTTTTATTCTTTTGTATACCGTGGGAGATCCAGAAACATGTGTTCCTCAAATAAATCTATTCAGCGGCTTGGTATTTTTTTCTTTTAAATTCCTCAATCTCGACTATGTCGGTATTTTATAGAAAAGATATCGAGGTTTTTTTTTCGTTGGTGTCTTGATGGTATTCTTTCGTTTAACCCGTGATCAGTTCCAATGAATTAGAATATTGGGTGCACTTTTAACCCGTGATTTCCTGTGAATATGATAAACTTACACATTCATATGAAGCAGTAACATACACCCGTGATTTCCTATGAATATGATAAACTTACGCATCGATGAAACAACAAAACCAAAAATTATACCGTTACAACAGTCTTTTTCTCGCGAAACATTGATATTCCCTAATTCTATTTTTTTGTAACTCGTGATTACATTCTTTTTCTTTAACTCCATCCAAGGGATGTATTGTTGCAATCGATGATGATTCATAACCACTTCGAAAACCATTTAATTGATGCTCAACTTAATCAAAACTATGTTAACTGATTTAGTTTTAACTACAGCAAGAAACTAAATCGATTATGCTCACCTCGCCAAAATGCACAATAGATACAACCATACACATAATATCCAGATTCGAAATATTGACAACCCAGCCAAGAGATTAAGTCAAAATCTAAAAATTAACGATCAACAATTAAAGACCTTTAAATTCACAAATGATTGCAACACAGAATAGCCAAGCAAAATGCACAATCAATATAATTATACACATAATATGCAAATCCGAAAAATTGACAACCTAACAAAGAAATTAAGTCAAAATCTTACAATTAGCAATTAACAATCAAAGAGACCTTTAATTTCACAAAAGACTTACAGCTCAAAAAAACCAAGCAAAATGCAGTTTGAAAGGTCCATAGCTGGTTTGCATGGTTAAATATTTACATGTAGTCCGAAGCTGCCCGTCTTAGTCCTTCGTGTCATTCAGTGATCATGGGGTAATTCAATTGCAATATTTGCATCTCAATTCATTTGGCAGAAACACATCAACTGGAGTTGCTTATTTTGTCCCTTAAGTCATCAACACATTTTTACTTGTCCCTTAAGAGCTACAACTTGTAAATATTCCCATCAACATTTCTAATGCAATCACAGTTGTGCACCTATTCCATTGGGTAAAAGTTTTTCATCTTCAGCATTATTTAAATGGGTTTCACTCATTTTCCAAGTATTTTTGAGCGATAACTTTCCCATTGTAGAAGTTATGTTGTTGATAGACGTATTACACAGGAAAAGGGGAAAATATAGCTAGAATGCGAAGAAAAGATCTGAGTTCTATTTGGATATTACACATGCATTACAAAAGGCCTCGTGGAAGTGGGGAAAAAATCTAGTAAAACAATAATATACATGAAAGGTTTATTGAGAAGGTTGAACATCACCCACCCTATGATTGGCTTCATTTGTAAAAGGAGGACCTTGTCTTTGAACCACACCATCGTTCTCTGAATTAACCAATTAAGGGAACCTAATATCAAAATCATAAAAAAAATATTAATTAAGAAAACAAATTCATAAGAGACTAATATAGTTACCTTTGGTGGAAGTTGTGAGAGAAAAGTAGTTGCCGTATTTTTTTTCGATGGTATAGTAGTTGACGTATTATGTTCAGGTGTTGGTGGGTGGTGAAAAAGAACATAAGAATAAGTGGAATCTTCTTCTTATTATTTTTAAAAGGTATTTGTGGTCATAGTGGATGGTAAAAGATGCAGAGCAAAACTGATGGCATGAGAAGAAGCCAAGATTAAAAAAATAAAATAATGCAAGACGAATGCAAGAAAATAAAGTATACCTAATATCTGCTACGACAAAAGATTCCAGAAAGATATAAATACCTTTGCCCAGGTAATCTGCCCACAAATCGTAAAACGAAAAAAGAAAAATCTAGGTTTAATGATCCAAAATAGAAAAAACCACCGTAGTTGTTCTCGGAGGAGAGGGCATCGTAGATCATCTGCACTTCTTGTGATGAGCTGCATAAAAAAAACAAAACCACTTACAGGTCAAACAAAAAGAAAAAATCAACCCAAGCTGCTGAGAACCCTAAAAAATAACAGGTGCAAAAATATTGGTGAATTTGAGTTAGACATTTTATATGGGTAGATGCCAAGGTGAGAAGAGTATTTTTGTAGTGGGATAGGAAATTATACCGAGATTAATGTTAAGAGTTACCAAAAAAAACTCCAAAGATAATTTGGTTTACTTTTATATGTGGATTTTAATTTAAAAAATATTATTTAAGAATCTAACTTCTGGAATTAGCTTTATTTTAATTTTCATATTTTGGGAATGTTTTTTATTATTTCCTAATGGAGTGAGAATATAGAAAAATTAGCTTGTCAAGGTGACTAAACCCATTCAAACCGATTAGAGCTATCCTTGCATTTTAATTTTAATTATCAGTTGTTTTTTCACTACACATTGTTTATTGCATTTATAAATCATAAATCATATATGTTCTAATTAAGGCCTCCCTGATTTTTTATTGATGATTTTTTATTTTCAACTATTGCACAGGATTATCAATAAATTCTTTTACGGAAGAAGAAGCATGCTTTCGATCTACGGGTAAAAATCTATAACTCTTTGATATTTTTGATTTTTTCAATTTTATTGGGGTGTTTAATTATTTGTAAGAAATGTAATTAGGTTGATTTAATTATTAGACGGTGTAATTGAACTTTGGACATTGATTTTTTTTTTCCTGAATGCTTTATGATCACGATGAAATCACGATGAATATATATTTTAGTGTGGTTATATTTTAGAAATGTTTTTTAATATAATTTAAACTAAGGTTACCGTTTTTATTAATGTCATTAAAAGGATGGGAAAAATATTTTGTATATTTTTAAGGATTATATTACTGCTTTTATTACATGTAAAATATATTGTGAACTTAATAAGTATTTTTAAGTAATATGGTAAGTTTAATTGGTGGGGCCAAAATCAACCAGAAGCTCCGGTGAATGTGAGCAATTTAAAAAACTCTGTTATTATAATAAGTATTTTTAAGTAATATGGTAAGTTTAATTGGTGGGGCCAAAATCAACCAGAAGCTCCGGTGAATGTGAGCAATTTAAAAAACTCTGTTATTATATATATAAATATCGGATAATCACACCCAAGAACCGTTCTTTGGATCGACATGTAGAGCGAAGATAACCAAGATGCAAACACAATAAGAAACAATAAGTAAAGCACACAAGATTTAACGTGGTTCGTCAATAGTACACAATGTGTGTAT